>ML779316.1:123309-135319 GCA_009831015.1 Picea engelmannii
GCTACAACTACTAAAGGAGAAACAACTATATTCCAAACCATCCAAATGTTTCTTTGGAGTGAAGGAGGTAGAGTATTTGGGTCATATTGTATCTCATGAAGGTGTCAAGGTAGACCCTAACAAGATTAAGGCCATGATGGACTAGATGATTCCCAAAACATTGAAGAACCTTAGAGGATTATTGGGTTTGACAGGATACTACCGCAAGTTTGTTTGACACTATGGAAGAATAGCAGCACCTTTAATGGCACTAAATAAGAAGGATGCATTTTCATGGACTCCAGAGGCAACTAAATATTTTGAACAAATTAAAGAGGTGATGTGAAAATCTCTTTCCTTGACCACTCCAAACTTCAAAAAAACCTTTATTGTGGAATGTGATGCCTCGGGAAATGGATTTGGTGTTGTCCTAATGCAATAACGAAGGCCCCTGGATTTTGAAAGTCGACCACTCAAGGGAAAGGACTTACACAAACCCATTTACGAGAAGGAAATGATGGAAATACTACATGCATTGAAGAAATGGCATCCTTACCTAATAGGTAGGCACTTCAAGGTCAAAATAGATCAGGATAGTCTTAAATACTTCTTGGAACAAAGACTATCTTTAGAAGAACAACAAAAATGGGTAACCAAGATATTGGGTTATGATTTTGAAATCGTCTATAAAAAAGGGAAGAAAAATGTTGTGGCAGATGCACTCTCAAGGAAGGATGAAGATGTTGAGGCCTTTCTCTATGCGATCTTGATCATCCAACCCGATTAGATAATAGAAGCAAAGGATGAATGGAAGAATGACGAAAAAGTGTGGACTCTCATTCAAAGGTTGCAATAGGATTCCAGTACATCAGATACATTTACATGGAAAAATGATTCACTATGGTACAAAGATCGCTTATATTTATGTAAGAACTCCCAAATCAAACAAAAAGTACTATTTGAATTGCACACCTCTCCAGTAGGAAGGCACTCATGATTTTTAAAAACCTAGCATAGGGTCAAGAAGGAATTTTTTTGGGATGGCCTTAAAAATGATGTTCAAAGGTTTGTGGAAGAATGTTTGGTTTGCCAACAAAATAAGGTGGAAGAAATTAAGACCCGAGGTCTTTTACAACCATTAGCCATCCCAAGTTATCACTGGGTGGAGGTTTCCATGGATTTCATCACAGGGTTACTGAAGTTTGAAGGAAAGAGTGTCATCATGGTGATTGTTGATAGACTGACCAAGTACGCACACTTTTGTGCACTCTCTCATCCATTCAAAGCTAGTACAGTTGCCACTGCATTTATGGATACAATTCAAAAGCTACATGGAAACTAAAGATTATTGTAAGTGACAAAGATCCCATCTTCACTGGGCATTTTTGGACAGAATTAGTTTCTTGTTTGGGTACTCATAGCTCATCCTATCATCCTCAATATGATGGACAAATCGAGATAGTGAAAAAATGTTTGGAAGGATACCTTCATTGCTTTGTCTTTGATAAACAAACACAATGGTTCAAATGGTTACCCTTGGAAAAATGGTGGTATAAAACTTCCTTTCATACTGCAACAAAAATGATGCCATTTATGTCACTCTATGGATACCACCCTGCTTCCATCACTTCTTATCTAAAATAAAAATCTATGGTTCAAGCAGTGGAATATCACATCGAGCATCAACAACAAGTTCTCCAAATATTAAAGGACAACTTGACCATGGCATATAATCGCATGAAACAACAAGAAGATCAATATCATAGTGAAATAATTTTTGAAGTAGGGGATTGGGTGTTTTTAAGACTACAACCATACAAACAGATGTTCCTCAAGCAAGCCAAAAAGGATAATAAATTGTCACCAAAGTACCATGGACCTTATAAGGTGTTGCAAAAGATTGGTACTATGGAATACAAGTTGGAGTTGCCTGCATCTTCACGAGTACACCCAGTTTTCCATGTTTCATGCTTAAAGAAAGTTATAGGGGAAAATATCCCAGTTCAAACTATATTTCCAGTACTTGATGAGGAAGTAAAAATCATATTAGAGCCTGGATCCATCACTGACACAAGAATTCAACAGCTGAGGAATAGATCCATTTCAGAGTATCTCATTAAATGGGGTAAACTACCAACTAAAGATTCCACTTGGGAAGATGAGTATTTTATAAAAAAACATCTAGATTTACTCAAGCGTTGTGGACAACACTTATATCAAGGGGAGGGACATGTTAATCCCTAAATAATGTCTCATTACCCCTTAATTGGGACATATTACATTAATAATGCTATTTTATTTATGTCGGATTTATTCCATTAGTTGTAATTATACCTCCTAGTCTCATATATATACCAAAGAGACATTTTCATCTTGAATCATCTTGGAATTGAACATTTATTTGGGCATAAGGAGGTTTCCCCCTCGAAGAGGCTTATTATCTAAATTTCTCTCTTTTTCAAGGCGTTGATTACTTATTCTGAGGTTTTTCTATGCTATATTGATATTTGGTTCCTAACAGACAGAGTGAGATCAGAAGCGCTGGAGCATAATATTTTGTTTCGAGAATGCAGAAGCTCCATAGCTAGATCAGAGAATAATGACAAAACTCTAGCCAAGAGTACAAGCGTAGAGTTGATCAACACCACAGAGAAATTCAATTTGAAGTAGGAGATCAGTTTCTGGCACATCTTAGGAAAGAGAGGTCCCCTAAGGGAACGTATAAAAAGTTAAAAATGAAGAATATAGGGCCATGTAATATCTTGAGGAAGTTTGATGCAAACTCCTATGATATTGAGTTGCAATATGATGTGGGCATATCGCCCATATTCAACGTTTCAGACCTATATCCTTGCTGGAAAGATGACATAGAGGGATCATAAGATTAAGATAAGCTTCAGTGGGAGAAACAAATGACTATAAAAGAAAAACCACAAATGGAGAAGATCATTGATCAGAGAATTGGCAAGAAGACCAGGAGGAAGACCTATCTTGAATATCTAGTTAGGTGGAAGGGACACCTAACAGAGGATGCCAGTTGGGAAAATGACGCTGATATCCAGAAGCATGGAAAGTCGATGCAGGATCTCATGGATAGGAGTCCATGAATGTTTGTCCAAGGGGATTATGACACATGAGCATCGTTAGAAATAACACGTGGCAGGACAGCTCGACACTTGGGAATCATTTCAGAATCTCAAATGTTGGGAGTTACTGCAAATATTTTGGAGCTGATTGGAAAAACAAAAGAAGATAAAATTCTTGGGAGTGGATGATCACGATTGATCTAGGAATTTCACCTGAGTCTTGAATGTAACTGAACTTAGGTAACAGTTAGAGTTTTTTTTTTTTTCGAGTAGACAAGTAGTCGGGGGAAACCCTAAGGACCCTCTGAGAGAAATAGAGGTTTTGTATGCCCAAATGAGGATGTTGCGAGTTACCAGGAATTTTCTGAGTTTTGAGTTATTTTTTTTATTTTAGTTGTAGCCATTTACTTTTGAATGAATATGATTGAGGAAATTTGACTCAAATGCATAACACTGTTATTGTTTGTAATTCTTTGTTATTGTGTTTTCATAAATGAATGAATTTCGTTATGAATGGATGAAACTGTGAATGTTAGTATAAGTTTCAATTGTTTCCCTTTTGTTGAGTGAGTGCAAGGTGTGCACACGGAACACAAGGAGTGTGTGATGGGATCTGTTTCGATTATGAAGCTAAGAAGAGATAGTACAAAACTTTTCCTTTGCAAGGAGCACAAAGTGAATGCTGCAAAGTGTGCACAGTCACCCACAAGAACCAAGTCTTGTGTAAGAATCTACTAAAAGGAGTGCACATATTTGGAATTCGGCTAAGTGTCGAAGGGACTCCATAAGATTCAAATCCGCGAAACGCGAAATCATGACTTGATCACAGTCGTTGATCCAAGGAAAGATCTAAACCGTCGATATAGCACCATTGCTAATTTGGGTATCGGGAGAATGAAGGTAAGGAGACTCCCATAGTCGTGAAAAGTGAAACCTCGACTTAATCACAGTCGTTGATCCAAGGAAATACTTGGACCGTCAATCTAGCGCTATCAGGAAATCGGGGATCAAGAGAATGGAGGTAATGGGACTCCCAAAGCCATGAAAGTGAAATCACGACGTGATCATAGCCTTCGATCGAAGAGATTCGTGATGCATCAATCTGACGCTCACAAATATCAAGAAATCGAGGATCAATAGAATGGAGGTGAACCAACCCCCAAAGTCATGAAATCATGAAACGTTCGCAACCATCAATCAAGGAAAGCACAAGACCGTCATATTTGGTCTTAGGAAGGATTCAGAAATCAGGAGATTGGGACTCAAGAGAGTTGGTTGACATGGAAACAGAACACCTGAGGTCCCAAGGCAAGAAGTGCCTTTTGTTAGGCATGTGGTCATAGCCTGTGGTCGTGTGAGAGAAACTTGCACCTGGTGCTTGTTCGCACAACAAAGTTTTATGAGAAGGACCTATGGACAATTCTTGAAGATTAGGGATGATTTTAAGAATGGAAATGTATTTTAAAATTTAGAAACCTTGGAAAATCTTACTAATCCTTCATATGATAACTATAAATGATTGGCGATTTTTTGTAAAAATATTCAATTTTCTAAGTATTTTATATAGTTTTTATAAAATTTTGGCATTTTTTAAAGTAAAATAATTTTATCCTATGGAATTGGGGTGAATAATTTTTAAAATAGTGAATCTTGTTTTTGGAAAAACTATAGAAAATTATCCCATGAGCGAAATTTAGCCCCTAAAATCATCCTTGTTGAAGATCCTAGCAGAGAATCAAAGATTTGTTCCATCTCGAAGATTGATAATATCTGGATACTAGGAGGTCAGTAGACCCTGCTGAGGTAGAGTCTGCATCACCCTCTTTCTCTCACCCCCATTCTACCTCCCTCTCTCTCTCTCTCCATATCAATCTCAACCTATCTTTTTCTCTTGATGGCTCTCTCTCTCCCTCCCCTTCTTTCCCTCCTCCCTCTCTCTCTCTACCTCCTCCATATTCTCTCCATGTCACTCTCAATTTCTCTTCTACTCTTGTTGGATATATACCTCCCTCTCCTCATCTCCATTCCACCTACTTCTCTCACTTTCATCTACCCCTATCCCCCCCTGACTCTATATCCCTCTCCCTCTCTTGCTCACTATACCCCTCCCTCTCTCTCCTCCACTCTCCTTTGTTCTCTCTATATCTCTCGCTACCCCCATTCATTCTCTCTCCCCCCCTTTCTCTCACTCTTTGTTTCACTCTCTCTACTGTCCTCCTCCCTATCTCTCTCCCCTTCCTTCCCACTATCTCTCCTATCTCTCTCCCCCTCCTTCCCACTATCTCTTCTATCTCTCTCTTTAATACATCTACCCCCCTCTCCCCCTCAAATTATGTTGGATAAATATGGGAAGAACCAAGGTTAATCATTAATAAACCAACAAAATTATTATACACTATCCCTTTTAGAATCACCTGCAAGAAAGTGAAGTTTCACCAGAGGCATCTAAAGGGGCTGTAGGAACCAAGTTTCTATAGTGACGAGGGGAAGTGAGGAATTCAACATTTTCTTACTGTCTAATGTTCATTTCTTAAGGTGTGCACATTTTCATCACTAACAGTTACTTATCATGCAACACAACCTATGTACGACATTATTTTACTTGACATTCATTCATTTACCAGTACTTCAATGTGTGACATTGTAGCAATATATATGACTAACACATTAAAAGTACTAAGTGTGTGTTGGTTTTGTCACATGGGTGAGAAAAAAAAAAGCACTTGCATGCTTAGTTAAGTCAGCTAAACAAGACAAAAGTTTGTGAGTTTATTAGATAAACAAATACACATGAAACTAAGAAATAAAACTAAAAACAACTAAGAAATAAATGTTAGAGAAGCTTGCAAGAACTAGAACAATGAAAAGAAAAAAAAATGACCAATATATAGCTACCAATGGATCAATATATTGATAGGCTAAACACCGTAGATAAAAGAAGGGACTTATGAGTCCTCTCTTCCTCCTTGGTAGGGCTCTTGAGTTCCCTAATAGAGAGATCTTCTCATCATGCAATGGAAAATGACAATGGTGAAGAAATACAATGCCAATTCCCTCAAGAGGTGAGTGGAATGGCCCTTGCAATGGTGCTTGAATGATTCAAAGAGAAATGAGGATTCTCAAAGAAGAATTCTTGCAACATAACAATAACTTGAAGCTCTTATTTTTATAGCACACCCATGGCACATATTTATATTTTCCATTCATGACAAGATATAATTGGTTCATAGTGTGAACAAGGGGCCTTTAGGGCACTTCCTAGCCCTTGACTAGACTCCAAGCTAGATTTTGCTCATATATGAGAGTCAAATCGTGTTGGGGGTCAGAATAGAAGTGGTTGAGAGGCCGAAAAGATTAATAAATGTGTCATTCATAGAAGTGCATGACATTTCTCATAGAGAATCGTGCATCTTGTGCACAGTGCGCATTGAGGGTTGTGTTAGCCTACGCATTCTGTGCATTGTGCATGTGTATCCTTTGGTGAATTTGCGCACTTTGATTTTTGAACCAAGTATATAGTTTTTTTCCTTTTGGATGGATTTTGGAGCTGTAGGTGGACTAATTGTTGTTGGCATTGATGTCTTTCTTCAACCATTGTGTGCAATGTTGTGGATGATTTTTTAGTGATAACAGATGCGCCCTAATGTGTGAGGTTAGGAGCATACGTATAGTTGAAATACATCAATGTTTAATTTTCTAAGAGTTCCATTGTAAGGAAGAGTAAAGAGAGGAACTACATGAGAGATCTTCTAGAAGGAGAGGGAAAACTATGGGACCCAAACCTTTCTCTAGGAAAAATCAAAATCTGTGTACAAACGAGGCGGGCATGCCCCACGATCGTTGCATGAAACCAAAATGTGGGACTATAATTGATGATGGATGTTGATGTAGATAATTTCAGCACCATAGGGGGTGGTTGATAACGGAAGATGATAGTTTTGAATGGTGAACGGGCTCTGAAGTGAGTCAAGGACAACTATAATAATTATCAATGACTCGTAGGCATTGATGGCCTATAAACTTCATAGGTATTTGGTTGGTATGAAACAACTGCATCTGTAGCATAGTAAGACCCACCTTAACATGAGAGATTGTTGAAGTCAAATTTTATGGGGGTTAATGAAATCAAAAATCAATGATGATTTTCTTTGTGTCGTTCAAGACTCCTCATTGAAAAGGTAATGAGAGTTAAGATATTTTTTCCCTTCTAGAAATTGTGTCAATGTCGACATGAAGGGAGACGTGAGGCCAAGAAGCAAAGGGATTCTTGAAATCCATTGAGTAATAGATGATATCAGGTACTGACGAGAAACATGAACGAAGTCAAGATGTTGTGGGATACAATACTTCCCTTGGTCGGGGGTTTGAAGGATGAATGGTGTTGATGATTAAAAATCGCAACGAGGATTTTTCCCACAAAGTATTGCTAAAGCCTATTATTATAGGCTAACAAGATATATAATACTAGTAGGTGGGACCCCTTGTAGATTGGGAGATCAGATCTGGTTCTTATTTCATGTTTATGATGTTGTTCGACACTACTTACAGGGTTCTACCTGATTGATGAAATATTGGTTTTATTGGCAGTGGATAAGGCCTATTATGTGTTGGCTCTAATCGTGACAAATGAATGATGGATAAAGTATGTTATGTCTTGTTTCTATTGCTCTAAGATATAATTTCATGTTACGATGGCATATGATTATCCATTGTTACCCTTGCTATCTATTCCTGGATTCATTACTGTGACACATGAACAAGAGGCATGTTAGTAACGACACATAAGAGCAGTTGAAAAGAGATAAAAAGAAATATAAACAAAATACAAAAGGAAGAAACTATACTATACTAATATGCTACACTATATGCATTGGAATTAAAAGGATGGTTGTTAGTCCTAGCTAACAGGGTTAGTTGCTATATGATTTATTGAGTTATATGGAAACACATGTGATAGTATGGTTGGAAGTGATTAATGTGACATAGGGTGGCACTTTTGGAAAATAGTGGATGTTGGTTTCGATACATGTTTTAATTGAATGAATTAATGGAATAGTGGGTTGGAGTGTACTATGGAATTGAATGACTGGAGGTTGGAGGTGACGTGCATTTACTGCACATCACTCCATACCTCTCCCACTGGCCGTCACCCTAGCTCGGCTATTGTTCAATTGTGTTCGTTGTAGTTAAGATCTGATTTTCAAGCAGAGGAAGAATTGCTCCACCAAGATCATGTTTTTAAGGTTTTCTCGAGTATAGGTATGTATTTTCACCATCCACGAACCTACTCTGGTTATCAAATAGTTATTGGATCAGTGATGTATGGGTCGGTGTTTTTCTTAAGACTAGAAACTGTGTAAAATTATGATATTTTTCTGGAATGAATGGTTGTTGGTTTTCATTGCAATAATGTTTGAAGTCACAGTTTCATTGATCATTCTAAGTGTTTGAAGCCATGAAGGCTCTCTGTCATCCTTATTGGTCTTGGTTGAAGGGTTTCATTTGGTCTAGATTGGCTAGTTGTATCCACACATTCTTAGCACCATACCTAGTCATTTTGTTGTGATGGGGTTGTTGGGTTTGAAACACCTCGTGTCACTGCGTATCGTTTCACTTGGGTATAGATTCATTCAAGTTACTAATGTTTGCACAGTGGGTTATGACGGTTTTTATGCCAAAGGTCTTGCTTAAGGTTGATTGTTATTTATCGTCTTTGCTTTGTCTAAGCATTATTCGGTTGATTGGGAAAACCATGAGGGTTATACCCTACATGTTCTAAGTGTTGTTACAAGACCAAAATGAAGCCTTTGCTCCTCTGTTCATATTCTCTCCTATCTCGTGAATTGTCATCCTGTCTATGAAATTATTGGTGGTATGCACTATGTGTGCACCATTGGTCTCAGAGGTTCTCAACCGATGTTGGGGGTCAACTCTAGTCTCCCTGTGTTGGTCCATAGAGAAAACCCTTGATTTCTCAAGACAAACTTTTGATAGAGGGAACCGTTATGTCCTATCGAGTATACTATTGATTGTTATGAGTTGGTGGTGTATTGTCAAAAATGTTTGATTATTGGCTCATCTTTGTTGATTATGTTGACAGTGGTGTTGGTTTTGGTATTTAGTCACTGCATTGGTTATTATGACAATCAAATTGATAAGCTCATCATGGTCAATTGGTTTATTGGGGAAATAGGATTGAATACATAGTCATTGTCTCTTACATTGTAATTATTGAATTGTTAACCCAAAATTAGTTTATAATTGATTAAGTCACAACATGCTTCGTGTGTGATGCATAGGTATGTGTGGGCTTCCTACAACATGTTATGTTGAGTTGATGGTTGTTGTGACTGTCTGTTTTAAATTGTCGAATGGGAGTATTGCAATCGTAATAGTTGTGGTGTGGTCGTCCACTATGCATGTTATGTATATTGTTTGATTACACCATCAAAGATGGGCACGAGTTTTATAACAACATGGTTTTGTTGCATTATGATTGAATTGAGAAATGGATTTAGGCATATTGTCGTTGTTTCCTTGTATTGGATTGATAGCTCAACATCGTTTGATGTTTATATCTAGAGTGAATAGACATTTATAGTCGTAGTAACGCTCTTTCATTTTTTTGACTGGTCTATTTATGATACAACATCGTATAAGTCGAAGTAGTGATTGTTGTGCATTTAAATGGTAACTCAAGGTTGTTGCAATTTGATATATTGATGATTGTTGTTGACTGTCTGTTCTGTATAGTTTCTAACATAGATGAACACAGATTTTGTGACAGTATGGTCCCATTACAAATTAATTGTTAAACAAAATTGAGGAATAAAATCGGGCACAATGTTTGTGTCTGGTTTGATGAATGAAATAATTTGTGGATAGTGGTTGATGTTTTAGTGTTGAAAAAAGTGGAATCAAGTGATTGTTTATTCATTTGGGAATTGTTTTAAAACATTAAATGGATAAATGAGAAGAAACATAACTCTTCTTTAGGTTGTTTTACAATGCATATTGTCTTGTTTTTGTGACACTGTGTTAAATATTTGATTTTGAATAGTGAGTATGTTAATGCACAAAATTGATTGAATTATACATAGTAGTTGTTCATTTGATCACAGTGATTGTTTAACTAGTGTTGGATCTTTTACGTTTGATATAGAATGATTTTATAGATTACTTAATTAATTTTATGAACAACATCCACTCTCCATCCCTACCATTACTTCGCTTTTCACTAATTACAAACCCATCGCCTTCCCACATTGATTTTTCACTCCCTGTTCTTAAGATTTAATTACAATTAAGATAATTTTGTACTAAAATAGTTTGAAATCATAGTTTCTTGGTTAGAACATAGTGATATATTCTTTGGTTTACATTACAGTTGATTGTTTGTTGTCTTTGAGCAGTAACCATGATTCTTTTAAACTTCATTTTAACATTTTTTCACTCAATACAACCCCTTGCATATCCCAGAACCTTTGTTCAACCCCTACTCATTGAAAATAGTTGAGCAATTTGTATGGATTGGATTGCATGAGCTTGATATGTTGCTGAGCCAAAATTTATTTCATATTTTTAAGGATTTTGTCATGTATGGTTGTTAAAATAATTATTTTCTAAACAATCATGCATGCAGGAATGAGTTTTTTCAGCCAAGGTAGCCATGGAAAGGGTAACCAAGGAAGAGGTAATTGGAACAAGGTCCTTAGAAGGCCTAGATTCACCATTCACTTTGATGTTGACTCACAAGAGTTAGGCAAGGATCATCACTATTTTGGTGTCTTTTTAAAACTTTTTCTGAGTGAGGTATTTCGTCAAACACTTTGTTGATCTACCTTTTAGATGTGTTTATATGTGTGTATGCAGCAAATAAAATAAAGGGATAACCATGGAATATAACTCAACCATATGAAATAAGATAGACAAACCAAAACATCTCAATTCTTCTTTATTCATAAAATAGAGAAGCCTACTACAATGAAGATGTCAATCTGGAATGCTCAACATATGGCCAAGAAGATAGACAATAGATAAGAGCTTCTACAAAATGCTCCCGCAAATACAAAATATGCCTTCAAAGGATGAATAAGAAATAAAGATCAATACAAGCAGATATGAATGCCAAACTCTCTAGCTGAAGAATGCCACACTCCAATAGAAGGTTGAAACCCTCAATAACTCGGCCCTATTGCCAAAAGTGTCCAAACACCCTAATAAATATTCCAACTGATAGATCGGGTGATGTTAAGTAAAACCTAGGTGACCGAATCTCCAAGATCCCTCTCAATCTCTGTAGATCTGAAATCCCCCACTGAATGGTGCACCCCACTAGATGACTGAAACCCTAGATAATTCGGCCCTGCTGAAGGAGGCCTCCAAATGCTCTGAAACTCTCCAGAAATATAGATCAGGACACTGCAAGTCACTAGGTAAAGTCTCAGGGTCAGATCTGAAGTGTAACCCCTCCAAACGAACTAGATCTGGATCTCAAAAATGCCCTCCTCTTCAATGCACCCCACTGCTCAAGAAATAATCTGAGCCATAAAACCGTCTTAGAAAGCACTAGATCTAATGTCCAAGGCACTGCAATGAAAACCCAAGTGATAGAATCCTCAACGACCCTACCAATCTCCTACAACGAATCTCTCTCCAAATATGGTCCGCCCCTCTTGCTGGAATCCCTCAACTGGTACGCCCTCTCTCTATCTGCACATGAAACTGATGTAGAATCCTCCTGGAACTGAGTAGATATGGAAATAGAATGGTGTGGGAGAGTATTGTATCTCTGAGACCAATCTTGGGACAAGATAGGTGGAATCTTTCACCACCAAATCGTCCTCTAGGGTTTGTTATGTCAAAACCCTCAAAACCCCCAATATTGGGCTCACTAGCTAGAAGCCATAAATCAAAATAAGATCATACATGAATGAATGAGAAGA
>ML779316.1:150053-164965 GCA_009831015.1 Picea engelmannii
GCAAAACTTGGAGGCCAAGGAAATAGTGCAAAAAGCCTAAGTCTGTCATTTCAAATTTCTTCTTAAGGATGGTTTTCACATGGTTTAAAAGTTTTGAGTCACTACCAGTAAGGATAAGGTCATCAACATAAAGGAAAAGGATGTTGATATGGCTTCCTACTTTCTTGGTATAGACATTAGGATCAGAATGGCATCTAGAGAATCTAGTGGCAATAAGAAAGCTATCCATTTTAGCATACCAATCTCGGGGAGCTTTCTTGAGACCATAAAGAGATTTCTTGAGGCGAAAAACAAGGCTAGAGTCATTTTGGACATAACGAGGAGGTTGTTCCATGTAGATTTCTTCTTTCAAATCACCATGCAAGAAGGCATATTTAACATCCATTTGATGGACCTCCCATTTATGTGAGGCGACAAGGGAAAGAACAAGGCGGATGGAATTCATTTTGGCTACAGGGGAAAAGGTTTCATTATAGTCAATGCCTTCAACTTGGGAAAATCCTTTGGCAACTAATCGAGACTTATGTCTTTGAATACTTCCATCTGATGCATACTTGGTTCGATATACCCATTTGCATCTAATAAGTTTTCTTCCTTTTGGAAGAGGTACAAGATCCCAAGTATTGTTTTCCATTAAAGAATGATACTCTTCATTCATTTTTGTATCCCAATCTGGATGACCTGAAGCTTCTGCAAATGTCTCTGGATCATGAGTTTTTGAAACTTGAGCGAAAAGAAAAGAGGCTCGTTGGAACTGTGAACGTGTCCGACACTGATCTGAAGGATCATCGAAAAGATCACTAGTTGCTTCGCATGTTGAACGAACCCATCTAGAAAGCGGTGGAACTGGTGCTTGTTCAGGTTCAAAGGAATCATCTGGAGGAATGTCAGCAGGTGGAGGTGGATTTTCATCCTCACTTTCATCATCTGAAGAAGAATATAGAATAGGAACAGAAGAAGGCACAACTGTCGAAGATGGCTCATAGGCCGAAGAAGGCACAACCACCGAATTAGGCTCGCAGGCCAAGAGATTTTCATGAAATTTAACATCTCTTCTAAGAATAATTTCATTACAATGTGGTTGAAGAAGTCTATAACCTTTGACATCTTCAGAATAACCGACAAATATACAGTTATCACTTTTAAGCTGCAATGCTTTTCTTTTCTCATCAGGATTATAATGCGTGCAAAATATTGTTCGACAACACAGGTATTCCAATAGAGGATGAACACCTTCAGTAACCACTCACATAACCAGATCAAAGATCAACACACCGATGTTTTCACGTGGTAAAACCCCTACGGGGAAACATCCATGGCCCCAACCAACGTGACCACTTGGAGCAATTTATTAATGCAAAGAAAAAGATTACAGAGAGATTTTACAAGAGATTTTCTCACAATCGATTATCAGCAAATGACCTTCCATCCTCTTTAAATAGAGATCATGGACCAATCAGGTGTTAATCCATGGATCAATGGCCGTTAAGATCGAGGAGAGTATGAACCGTCAGATCACTCTGTGTCGAGAACATATCGTGACCATCAGATTTCCTAACTACAAATGCATACTAATGCATACTAAAGAAACACACTTTTACCTAACGACATATTAGACCAAGTAGATATTAACTAACTCCTAAGTGTCTAAATATCCTAACAAAGACAAAGTGTCGTGTTCAAGGGCGACTCTAAGAATTACTTGGTAATGTTCTCAAGAGACTTTTTGTCTTGCTTCTCTCAAATTTTCCGCCATCCAGATAGACAAGTACCTCTTTTTAATTTAGCGAGCTCGAGGAGGGTAACACATGCTCGATATAACTCACCTTCGGTAAGTTCCTCTTCCTTTGTTTAACGAACTAGAACACGTAAGGGTTCGATCCCATATGGGCCTATCGATGTTTGTTTTAGCGATTCCAAAGACAGAAAACTCAAAGGTTTTTCATGATTATAGAGTTTGGAAAAACACTTAAAAGAGAACTCTCTTAGTTCTTTTTTCGTACAGTTAGTCTCATGAGGCCGAAAAAGAGATAAACTGCCACTCGAAAGACGCCCTTTCGAACCTTTTAACGAGTGTGAAAGGAAGCAAGATCACTCGACGGTCTTTTCATGTTTAGAGAGTCTGAAAAGAGTTTAAAGATGACTTCAAGGGGTTCCTTTTTCGTGTGTCCATATGGGTCTGAAAAAGAAATAAAAGTCTACCCGGTGCATTCTTATATTCTCGAGCTTGAGAATGAACTAAGACTATGCTCGTGGATGTGACAAGGTAAAAAAATGATCAAAACTGCAATCCAAGGGTTTAGTGAGGCCATTATATTGTCAAAGAAACCCACAAATAACTATACTTTATAAAAAATGGAAATTTATAAATAGTAATACAAGAAAAATCTTCATTTACCATTTCATTTTGCATAAGGATTTGTAGCAGTGGAGATTCTCATTTCAGAAGTGGATCTTGTTTTGCTTGATACTGGAGCTACGATTGACCATTTCGCTCACCGTTTGGACCAGGTAGATCTTCATTTCCTCCTCTTTCAATTACATGGTTCAAGATTTGTTTTCATAGCAATATTTAAATTAAAAAACGAAGCCCTAGGTCGTTCCAAAAAAGATCAAATCGACCTCTATTGAAAACAATGGGAAAAAGACATTCGTTTACAAAAATGATTTTAGAGGGTGATAGCATAGATGCCAACGCCTTGATACTTGAGTAGATAGGTCATTTTTGTTAAAGAATCCATAAGAAACTCAAAAATATGCCCACGCAACCATTATGAAAATCATTTTAATTTAAAACGTTTTATTGTTGCATAGTGATCATTGAGTAATAAAAAGGAGGGTGTGGTCCTTTTGAACAATATGGGCAATAGATTATAAGTTTTTAAATTACTTAAGAAATTGTCGAAAAAAATTGAATAATGAAATTCTTTGTTTTTTTTTGTAGGTGATTTCGGAAACAACCATGATTGAGTGGAAGGAACGGGAGCATGAGCTCGATGATTTGGCCACTTTGCGGAGTCCTCGTACGCGGGCCACGTTGAGAGATTATGGCCTTTTTAAATTCTTCAAACTGCAAAAGATGAAGAAAGAGATCCTTCTACTTGAGCACATAATCAGCTTGTGGGATGTCACAGAGAAAGGGTTTCAGATCGGGACACAAATTCTAACCATCGAGTTGGAAGATGTATATTTCTTGATTGTCCTCTCGAAAAGAGGGGTTCCTATAGCTTTTTCTGGACAGAGGGCGCTTCCCGAGCAAGTGGGTGTGTACCTGACATGTCATTGTGTCCCAGGGGCAAGACTGGTGGGGGGTAGAATCTCCATCAAGGATATCAGAGAGGTACCCCTATGGTCTATTTTTTTTTCCATCATGAGCATGAAAGGAAGCACTAGCGCACATTTGGCATCGAGATCATAGGTAGCTTATGGCGTATAGTGTTTGGAATCAACACTGTTTAACTGGAGCGTAGGGTTTCTTCGAAACGTGAAGGAATAGGTTTCGAGATGTAGGATGGGGCAGAAGAAGTTCAGATATGGTTCTTTCCTGGTCTCATTATTCTTAGAGCGCATCCCCTAGATGCAGCGTTAGATTGCATTGGCGGTATGACCAGTGGGAGAACCATGGATGGAATGGTGGACTAGTTTGACTCCGAGACTAGTGGCAGAGTCAGAGTTCCATTTCACCGATGACTTCTTCGCTTGGCTGAGACGCCAATATCTTTGGATAGAAGATTTTCCATATGCCGAGGTGGACTTTCGTGGGAGCATGGATTTAATTCTACCAGCAGGGGAAGATTGGTATGCGTCAGGTGAGAGACTAAGCAACACCTTGTCTAGTGTTTTTTGTTTTTAAGTTTTTAATGTATGTATATTTTTTTGGGTATGTGGAAGAGTTTTTAATAGATGTATTGTTTTCAACATGTAGACAAGGGAGCAGTGCACCCGACTGAGATACCAGTACCGGGACATCGCGGGGGTGCTCAGGTTGTAGTAGATCTAGGGGCACCAGTGATAGGTCTTCGGGAGGTTGAAAGAAACCTTTAAGGCCTTACAATGGGCATTCCTCCTCTATGGAGGAGAGAAGTCCCTTTACATATATAGAGACACACTGTGGGGGTGCCCGAGAATGTTAATTCTCTACTGAGATGAGTAGTGCGAGCAGTGATATGTTACTCTCTGCATAATGCAGTGCATAGATATTAGAGTCTCTCTGGTGATTGTATATTTTCTATGACTGTCGAACGATGTTGTATGGGTGTAAAGACCCAAAATTTTGCTCTTCCAAGTACTTTTTTGATGTAATCAAAACATTTTCAGTCATGTTATGTATATATATACAGTTCTGAGTTTTTACAGTGCCAGAAGATTGGTAAATGATGATGTCTTTAATGTGATGTGTTTTAATTTACATATTATGTACAAATTTCTCTCCTTCATGAAACCTTATCTATGGGTGAGATACCGATCCATGATGTAATTGGCTAATGAATCCAAAACATTGTTGAGTTCTCTTGGAATATGTCTGTATTCGATGTAATAAAATATTCATTCAAGACAATGAACTTGTAGGTGGAGACGTAGCAGGATAGGACTACGAATAGCGTATATACGATTGAGTTGACAGACCACGAGTTGGGAGTCTAGGTTAACAATGATATGAGATATACCTAGGGAGGAAGCTTGGGTCAAAAGTCCAATGACAACATGATATTCTTCCATGTTATTAGTTGTTGGTCCTAAGAAAATACCTCCTGAACTCACCACCTCGTCATATTGGTAAATGACCCATGTTGCCGAAGCAATGTTCCGGGTGTGTCGACTAGCACCATTCACAAAGCCGACAAAGATAGGAAAGGAAGACATCATCTGCACATGAAAACACAAGGCACAGTTATGAGTGGCAAAGGTAAAGACTCGAGCATGCGAAAGAAACAAACACACCAAACTAAAATACAATAATGTACAACGTACATATGCTAGGTGATCTAGGCATAATACTTTTTAAGGTAAAGCCCGTTCCGGGGCTTTCCTAGGAGATTCCATCATAATCGACTAAATCGTAGGCACCTTTGTGCAGAACACGTTTCACAATGTAAGGGCCATGCCACAAAGGTTCTAACTTAACTGTCCCTAGTTTGTCATGAGCCTGGTCATAGATGAGGACTAAGTCTCCTTCTGCAAAAGTGCGAGGATGGACAGATTTGTCGTATTGATTTTTTATCCGTTTCTGACGTGCCTCATTAACGAGAGTAGCATCATGACGTGCTTCATCCAGTTTGGTCAAATATAAGAAATGTTCTTCTTCAGCAGAAGTATGGGGTAGGAGTTCTACTTTAAGTTTCAGAGATGGAATCTCACACTCAATTGGTAAAACAACTTCGATTCCATACACTAACTGGAAAGGAGTGAACCCAGTTGCAGTTTTCACAGAAGTACGGTAAGCCCAGAGAGAGGAGAAAATTTGTAGATGCCAGGATGTATAATTTTCCCCTACGATGCGTTGAATCATGGTTTTGAGGACCTTGTTGATGGCTTCAACTTGTTTGTTGGCCTGAGGATAGTATGGGGATGAGTTTTCATGGTGAAAACCCAACTTGGCATGTAATTCACTCATCATCTGGTTCTTAAAGTGTGAATTGTGATCAAAGACGATGGCGCATGGTACACCAAAACAAGTTATGATGTGGTTAAAAATGAAAAGAGTTGCGGTACGACCATCGTTCAGAAAGGTAGGCATAGCCTCATCCCATTTTGTAAAGTAGTTGATGGTGACAATTATATAACCATGCCCCCCGGCTGAGGTAGGATTACATTGCATGAAATCGATACCCCACTTGGAAAAGGGGTCGATGGCGATAGTAGGGTACAGCGTAGTAGGGTGGGTGCGTTCCTTGTTATTAAAAACTTGGCAGGGTGGGCATTTTTTGACTGCCTCAATACAATCTTTTAAAATTGAGGGCCAAAAATAGTCGGCACGTAAAATTTTCTGGGCTGTAGCCATCCCAGAAAGGTGACCGCCACAGGCTCCAAGGTGACAGTCATTCAAAATGCGTTCAGCCTATGCATGAATCAAACATCGTCGAAGGATAGTATGAATACCACGGTGATACAAGGTGTTTCCGACGATAAGATAATGATGAGAATGGTGGCAAATACATCGACGCTCTTCATGGGAAGTGTTAGGATGAAAGCGTTGGGTTTGGAGATAAAGGAGGATGTCTCCATACCAAGGATCATAGGTGCTGATGAGGAAAAGAGTTTCGTCAGGGAGAGAATCTCTAGGGTCGATATCTTCATCAGCATGGGGGAGGTCGCAGATAAGCTCCGCAAACACCAAGTACTTTTTGGCTTTGGACTTTGCAAATTCAAGATCAAATTCCTGAAGGATGACAATCCATTTAGAGTATTTTCCCCCGAGCACTTGACGTGTCAAGACATGGTACATGGGGTTTGAGTCCGCAATCACAGTGGTGGTGCGTAGTAGGATGTAATGGTGAAATCTCTGGATATCAATGATGGCTGCCAGAGCCAGTTTCTCTACATGTGAATATCGGAGTTTGGGTCCAGATAGACTCTTGCTCGGGTAATAGATCACATGTTCTTCACCATTGGGGTCCTCTTGAACTAACACCATTGCAATAGTGGAAGTGGAGGCATCTAAGTAAAGTATGTAGTCCTTTGTATACTCTGGAGGATGCAACAAAGGTGTGTGGGTCAAGGCATGCTTGAGAGCATCAAATGATCGTTGGGCAATGTCATCCCAAATGAAAGGGGTGTTTTTCTGCAACAATCGCATGAATCCTTTAGTTATCTCAACGTAGTTACAAATGAAACGACAAAGGAAGTTTTCTTTTCATTGCAAACTTTGGATTTGGGTCAAACTAGTAGGCGAGGGTAAGGCCATAATAGCCTTAATCTTTAAGGGATCCACCCGAATCCTGTCTTTAGAGACAACGAAACCGAGGAGTTGACCGGATTCAACAACAAAAATACACTTATGTGGGTTCAAGAGGATACGGTAAAACCGACATCGAATAAAAATAGCCTGTAAGTGATCTACGTGATCTGATCGATTGGATGAGTGGGCAGGTAAGTCGTCAAGGTAAGGTTCTGCAATATGCTTGATATCGTGGAAAGCGTACGACATGGCCCACTGGAAAGTAGCACCAACATTTTTGAGACCAAAAGGTAGCTTTTGATAGGAGAAAGTTCCCCATGGGAAGATAAAGGTTGTCTTATGTTGATCAGCAGGTAAAATTTCAATCTGGTTATATCCAGAGAAACCATCCATGAAAGAGAAGATTACGCTCCCAGTGCAATTATCAATGATTTGGTCGATGAAGGGTGTAGGGTAGTTGTCCTTTGGACAAGCCTTATTGAGATCTCGATAATCAACACAGACATGAATGGTCCCCTATTTTTTGGCAACCAGAACAAGGTTGGAGACCCATTCCGTCAAAGGGACAGGATAGATAAAGCCAGATTTTAAAATTTTCTCAACTTCTGCCTTTATAGCTACGATTTTCTTGGAATGAACCAGGCGGAGTTTCTGTCAAATAGGTTTCGCACCTGGGTAAGTCTTGATTTCGTGCACAACAATCGAAGGGTCGATCCCTGGCATTTCTTCGTAGCTCCAAGAGAAAACATCGCGGAATTCTTTAAACAAAGTGGTGTAAGATACCACTTCTTCAGGTGTGCAATTTGCACCAAGGTTAATGTTTTCCACAATGCCTTCTTTGATCGAAATATCAATAACGATCGTAGTAGAGATATTACCTAGATTACCCTAAAAAAGAGTATCTTGTGTGAGGATGGGAGATTGTGGAGAATTGGTAACATCAGGGGGGGAGACAGAGTGTATGTCTTTGTGAATTTCTTCCAAAGACGGAAGAAAGGAGGATCAATGATGGTTATCATCCCAAGGTACATCATCAATACTAAGCATTTCCATTATAGATTCGTCGGAAGGAAAAATTTGGGAAATGTAATCGATTGCAGATGATAGGGAATCCAACCATGATGGCATTGAGTAGGCATTAGGTGCCAATAGGTGTGGGTTGTCTAGAGAGGGAGAATCATATTGGATAGAAATGTATGCTGCCTCGGCCAGACTAAGTGGCATGGTGTCACCTAGTACATCAAATTCCATAGGACTAGGTACAATCCAAGGGTCAGATGATTCCAAAGATTGATAATCCATAGTCGAAATCATATTGACGGTGGAAATATAATGTGTGGTGGGTGGAAGTGGTCTAGGGAAGGTACCCATAAGGCTAGAATATTTCAATAAGCCAACACCAACG
Organism: Picea engelmannii; assembly: GCA_009831015.1. Taxonomy (NCBI): domain Eukaryota; kingdom Viridiplantae; phylum Streptophyta; class Pinopsida; order Pinales; family Pinaceae; genus Picea; species Picea engelmannii. Next base: position 158,357 of record ML779316.1, read on the forward strand.
CTTTCATACGTAACTTTGTGGTCTCCCAAAAAAGGAATGTTGTTGGTAACAGGGGCACGAGCATCGGATGTACAGAAATCTAGTTGGTCGATGGTGACAATTTTGCCTTGTTGGGGGAATTATACACATCGAAACACCGACGAGGCGACGATAGTCATAGCATAGAACCAACTTCTTCCGAGTAGTAGGTTGTAATTGAGGGGGGCATCGACCACCTCGACATCAACAGTAACAGTTTTGCCACCCAATTGAACAGCTAAGGATTGTAAAAGTCTGTGAGGATGAAAACCTCACCCATCGAAAGCGCGTAACATCATAGGGGATTTGTTAAGGGTAGGTGATTTTAAGCCTTTCCAAAAAGCTAAAGACATGACACAAGTAGAGGCTCCCTCATCCAAGATAGTTCGGTGGATTTGTTGATTGTGAACAACAACAACGATTTGGAAAGCTAGTTGGTGGGAGAGTCGAGGCTGATGATCATCCAGATTAAACGTGAGGTTATTAGATGAATCGGGATCAAAAGTTTCGATGGCATCTAAGATCATTCTACGTTGGCTGGGAGAGTGTTATAGAACTTCCAAAGCAGACATAACACACGGTGCTTGAGCCAAATCTTCAACAATGTTGTAGTTTTGGGTAGCCTGTGAACTAGGATTAAAGGTAGATTTCCAGATAGTTCTCTTAGGAGGGTGTAAGATGGATTCAAATGAAGGTTTCTGAATCTGAAGTGGCCCGTATAGAGGGCTAGCAGACAGAGGACTAATGGAAGATGGTGATGGGTCCGATAAGGAACCGTTAGTGGACTTCGGCTTATCAGGTTTAATCGGTGTGTCATATGTCATAGTGCAAGTGGTCAGATTAATCCCGTTAAACATGTAAATGTGGGGACTTGTCGAGGCCTCATCATGGGATTGGTTGGAACTGCCCCCTGGAGTGGGGGTTTGAGCAACCAAAGATTATTGCTATGGAAAAGGATGGGTAAGCACAACAGGTTGTGAATTTCCCTTCAAAAGTTTGGCCACTTCATTGCGATGTAGACAGTCTCTAGTGTAGTGATCATCACCACAAATGAGACATGGGAATTTCGGTTTCCGTTGTGGTTGTTTTTCGGCAGCAGGGGTTTGAGGTTGATTTTTTGGTTGTTCATTGTTGTTGTTTTTCTTCTGTTTATTTCTTGCTTTCTTCTTGCCTCCAGATTGTTGTGAAGGGGTCAATTGGACCGTATTCACCTCAGAGAATTGAGTTTGAGGGGAGGTAGAAGAGGGTGTGTTCGAACTGGGAGTAGACGTCGAAGCAGACCGCTGGGTTGTTCCAGTCGACTGGGAAGTAGATTGGGTTTTGATGGAGCCAATGAATCCATCCACATGCGAGGTAGATGATGGTTTGGATGGATCAGTAGTGGCATGGGTAGCATTTAGTATCAATTCGTACAGAGTACCAGATTGTGAATAAACCAAATCTAAGTACTAAGCTCAAGCAATAGCTTCTTCCTCGGTGACTACACCATCCATAGCAACATCACAAGTGATCTAGGGTAACAATGGTTTAGTGAACCATTCTACTAATAATTGGTCAGGAATGACCGCTTTGATTAACCTTCGTCGCCGTCTCCATTCATGAATATGATAAGAGATATGTACGCAGGTTGTCTAATGAAGGGAGGTCAATAGTTTGGTACCTGTCTCGTATCGAATGGGTAGTTGGAAGTGTGTGAGGAAGGACATGGCAAGGGAGATGAAATCGTGAAAAGAAGCACGTGGTAGTTCAATATACCATTTTTTTGCAGAACCCGTAAGCATTAGTTGGAAAAGACGCAAACGTATAGAATCGTCCATGAGGGAGTTGGATGAACACCACAAATGGAAATTCATCACATGGTTTTTTGGGTCTTCTCCAGACATTCCATCAAATTTTGTAATATCAGAAGGAAGTTTAGCTGGAATAGCTGGCCAAACCAGAGAATGAAAAATAGGATCATTTGTTAACCGAGACAAGTCTGGGAGGTCCAGAGTCGCTAGGAAAGGTAGTTGTCGGTTAACCTACGGGTAATACTAGTGTGGCATAGAAACACTAGTAGGACCATACACTGGGTCCTCTTTCATAAGGTTGGTGTTGACCAGGGTACACAGGATTTGAGGTGGTTCGAGAAACATGCGCGAGCGGAGGATAACCATATGGGTTTTGAGGGTTATAAGCCAGATTTGACGTTTGTCCATAAGGAGGATATAGATGAGTCCCTTGAGGGGGAAGAGGTTTTTGTGGAGCTTGAGGATTGTGTCCCCCCAAGAACTATGGGTTTCCTGGAAAAGGGATATTCCACGGATTGGGTGTGGGAGACACATTTTGTCCATACAGTTGATGGTAGGCTCCAGATTGAGGTTGCTCCCCAGCATGAGGGTTCCCTCCAAATGGAAGTTGTCCTCTGATGGGAGGATGCCACCCATCTTAAGGTGGAGTTCCCAAAATTTGGGAACCAGACGTAAATGACTGACCAGTGCTGCTTAACAGATTAAAGCCACCAAGACCGGTCCCTCTGAGTTGTTGTATAGGTATAGAACTTCCAGGCATAACTTGGGTAGTAGTGACAGTGGAAGAATTTAGTGCTCTGTACACAAAAGGGAGTGATGATGAAGGTCTAGGTGTTAGTGGTGTGCCAATTTCAGCTTGGCTAACCACCACATTACCAACGGGAATAGTCGATTCATGAGGGACCATTGTAGAGTGGGCCATCTAGAGAGAGAAAGTGGAACTTGGGCCCACGGACGATGTGTTCAGATCAACAGACGGTGTAGCTAAAAAAATGGTAGTACCGGTAAAATGGTTTAAGGGTACGGTGTAGGTAACAGGCACGTCGACACCTATTCCTGTTCCATAAAGATCTTGCACCATGCACGGTGGACTTCGAACAATGTCTACGGTCCAAAAGGGGTCTTCGACTAAAGGGTTTGAATGAGGCCCAGTCGGAATGTCAGAAGGATTGATGATGACAAATTCATCGGATGAATTCAGTTGGAGAACACGTCTCTCATATCCCTCCGGAATGCGGAAATCCTTCGGAGACTCTGAAACAATTCGAAAATTCTCTAAAGAGGTGGGAACTTCTTCTTGGGAGGTTATAGTGTTGGGAACCTCTATCTGTTGAGGAGATTCCTCCATAGAATGAGAGGGTAAAGGGGTAGTCCCTTCCATATTTTCTGTAGGAATTGCCTGTAGCTTATGCGAATGACGCGGAGGGTCAATGTTGGCGAAAAAGTGTCGACGAAAAAAATCTATGGCCAACTACCGAAAAGAAGCAGCATACGCTAATAGAATCTAGGAATCACAACCAAGCAAACAAAACCTTTTCTCGATGACCGTACTAGTTGGTGATGAAATCCAACGTTGTGTGATCAAGTCAATATGGGGCGGGTATATGGTGGAACAGTTACAATGGCGACTTTCTTAACAGACTTTCACCTTGGTGCAAGCTTCCACGCAGTAATTGTGGATTTACCCTCCAAGGAGCCCGAGTGAGTTTGACCAATGTCTGTTCCAGGTACAGTGAGACTTCCCTTCACTGTCACCTTTTGTAAGACCCTAAATATTATGGCCACTAAGGTTACCAATTCGTAGTCAGCCCCTAGGCGGGTACAATTGATAGTCTAGTCCGAACGTATGGGCAGGGTATCTAGCCCAAAATCAACTTGAAAGGATTCCACTCAACATTGTGGGTATACCTTTAAGCGATCCCCATAATATGATATGACTACTACAATTAGTCAAACCATGGAGGGATAATCTCCGTAGATTTCTCGAGTGAGACCTCGTGCGTAACCCCTGTGTGAGAGGGGGATCCTAGGCAGACTTATACGACAATCAGATTTAACTCTCCCTAGCTTAGGATGCTAATGTTTGTTTTGGAAACTTTGGAGAGTTATGCTCACAGCCTAATCCAAAGTGCTAATCCTAGTCTACTGATGGTGGAGGATCCTCGAAAAAAAAAATGTTCTAGATAGTTTTTAATTAGCATTCATTTTATAGCTGTTCTTTACTCAAAATGGGTGTATGAAAGTGAAACGAATGGAATGATGACTCAATCCCCAAAAAATGCATCAAAGATGATAAGTAGTCATTTCTTTTCGATGAATGTCTATTTAAGGGAGAGAGAGAGAGAGTTATTTTCACTAACAAACACTAAGAAGGAATGTCCTCAAACAAATTTTCTTCAATCAAATCCAATGTGGTGCTAAAAATTTTCGAAAATGTCTTCTAATATGAAAATCAATCATGAAGATGTCTCTTTCTTGTTTGTGTGCAAATAATGATTAATTCAAAACAACATTTCTCCTGCCAATTAACCTTTTGGATCAATAAAACTTAGACAAGCATGAGCAGGTTTCGTACAAACAATACACCCTCTTGCTGTGATTGAAAACAAGAAAAAAAGAAAACAAAGAAAATCAAGAATTTCACACAAAAGAGAGATGTTCAAGAACAATGACCTCAAAAAAAACCAAATGGAGAGATTCATAGACTTCTGATGTCCTTCACTAGAGTTTCTTGCTTAGTCAAAAAGGAGAGAAAAAACAGTGCATTGATTTCAAGCTCCCAACAACAGAAAAACTCAAAAAAATAAATGAAGAAGGGCACAAAATCTAAACAACAAGGTATTTGTTCCTTAGAAGGAAGGATGTCAAAGTTCAGTGGGAAGAAACATTGACTCACAGAGAGGCTCAACAAGTGAAACATAGAGACTGAACCTTGAAAAAGCAATTCTGGAAAGGTTTTCTGCTAAAAGAGGGTTGACGCTCTGGTGTAAAGGGCACCAAGCGTTATAGCGCTCTATCTAACACATCCAGGGAGCACTGGCACTCTGTTAACATAGCCACAGGGGCACCAGGCTTAAAACGCTCATGCAAATGTCCAAAAATCCAAAATTTCAGTCGAATTTTGGCAATCAAGCTGAGTGTGATGGGGTAAGGAGTCAATCAACACATGAAATCAAGAAAAAAAAGGGGTGAACAAGGTCTGAAAACAATCAAAGGGTAAGACAAGGTCTATGAGGAAAAATCAAAACCAAAAGTTTTGATTCGATTCTCCCCAATGGAGTCGCCAGTTTCTGTTGAAGGAAAATCTCCCTGCGGACAGGTAGATCTCCTCTTGAGAGCTAGACTCTTAACTCTTAAGACAAAAGATGCTTAACGTGGAGACTGACTTCCTTTTAGATCTATACAAACTAATGTATGAGGAGGAAGGATAAAATAAGTACCTTTTATCGGTGTTTGTCCCAACACGCTCCGAGTTGAGCTCGAATCTTTCACTCCTCGATAAGCCCCGTAGACAAACAATAGTACAACCACTTCCTACTTTACTGATATTAGCTTGAAATAGACCTATCTATTAGAGAGAAGTTCATGTGAGATTAAACACAAACTAGAAATAAACAAACCAAGCATGTCATATTGATGAGAACAATGATGAAAGTAACTTATAGTTGTAGATGCGAATGCAGCAACTTCGTCAGATCCCCTTTGTTTAACCCTTGCTCAAAAGATCCACGATCCAGATGACAACAACTTCACTTATTAATCTCCTCCAGTTCACTATGTCTTTCCTATGAGATCATAGGTTTCATGCTTCCAATTCTTCCTCCTTTCCACCATCATAGAGCCTGCTTATATAGGTTTAGAGAGGCCTAACCTCTTGAGGTATCTTTAGGGTAAGTTGAGGATTTTCCTCCTTAAGTCAGGGATCTTCCCTAAGATCATGGCTGAACCAGGAATTCGAATGCAACTGCCTTCCAAGATTTAAATATCTTCCACTTATTCTCCTCAACAGATCAACTGCTACCCAGAATAGGTAGCGCTCCCTCAAAAAGGCCATCAGAGTGCTATAGCGCTCCCTAATAGGCTTTAGGGGGGAGCCAACGCTCTTAAAATCCATAGCGCTCCTTTAGAAGGGTTGTTTGGTGTTATAATGTTCCCTATCACTTTATAGGGGAGTGCCAGCGTTCCTAAGAGTGATATAGGGGACCGCTCTCTTCTAAAACCTTATATTCGATGATTCTTTCAGGTGGAAAGAGGTTCTTAACTTTAGTTAACCATTCCTCTTCCTTCAAATCAAGTGTTTGAGGCATTTTAAGTGTCTCCTTAGTGTCGTCATAAGTATGACATAGGTATCATGGAAGTATGCTTTGATTGACACTTGCGACACTTGTGAGCAACATGCGACACTTGTGATCAACATGGGACACTTGCGCACTTATCAAAGCGAGTAATGTTGATGTGTAATAGAAACCTGCACAGGAGATCTAGCTAAAGCATACACAAACAAAGCTTATCAAGAAAAGGAAGAGAGATACACAATGAAGAATGAGAATCAATGCATATTATTATCTTATCAATGAGTGAGTGATATTCACTCATATAGGCAATGACATCCTATAATTAGGAATGCATGCATACTAGTGATGATCTAAGACTAGAAAGTATAAAATAGAACTAGTCAGTTAACTCCCACTGAACTAGTGTGCTGAAAATAGAAATTTCTCCAACACCCCCCCTGAACATCACTATGGAGTAAAAAATGAGTCTCGACTACTATGCCATTTTATGTACTCATGTACAATGC
>ML779316.1:164983-181339 GCA_009831015.1 Picea engelmannii
CCCCCCCCCCCCCCCCCCCCCTCAAAAGACAATGTATCAAAAGAAGAAAATGGCAGTTGTTAGGCAACTCTGTTCTTCACTACAAGACGATCTCGCAAAGTCTGAAACTTCTTCTCACTAAAAGTATTCATGAATATGTAGAAATATTTATGTATATGATGAAGTCCTTTGGCAACCTGTCGGGCCTTGTACCTCTTGATCCTGTGGACCCATCTTCACCTGAAAATATTCGTTTCTGGTGGAAGTGGAACTAGATTCCAAGTCTGGTTTTGTAGGAGTGAGTCATACTCCTTTTGCATGGCTACTTTCCATAATGGATTTCACAAAACCATATTTTAGTTATGTGGATAAGTAGATTTAACCATATAGAAATGCATGGACATCGCAGGTTCTGAAGCTGAAAATACATGAGAAGGATCCTCATGCTAAGATTGAATCATCTTCAAATCCAATGGATTGCCTACAAGGTTGTCTGTTTCCCGAAGTGTGGTCTATGCCTTCTTGGGAATCTGTTGAATCTTTGGAGTTGGCCTCTTATATGGTTGTACTACCTTCTTATTTCCATGTACAAAATCCGAGTGTATGGAATCATCTATGATGTCTAAAATTGATGGAAGAACAAGAGTATATGCATGTTGCACTGGATATGCATGCAAAGTACTCTCCTTATGTGTAAGTAGAGTAGAGGAGTCATTGTCAAAAAACTTAGTGAATTTATACAAACTTGAATTTTGATCCACCTCAACAATTGCAATGATGGAATTTTCATGCATGTCAATTACTGAAACTGAATCTGATGTAAATTCAACCTTCTTACCTTTCTGAGTGATCTGATAAATTGAGAGCAGATTCATAGAAAGATTTGGAACATGTAAAACATTCTCAAAACTTCCATTGTGGAGTTCCACTCTCCCTTCTCCTGCTACTACTAATGGAGTATCATCCCCCATGAGAATAGGAGGTCCAGAGCATGAACTCAAAGAAGTAAAAACTTCTTCTTTAGCTACCATATGATGTGATGTGCCAGAATCTATAATCCATGAATCATATGAGGAACTAATTGAAACCAAAGCATGATGATTACCTTTCTTAGGCACATGGTCTTCTTCCTTCTTCTTCTTGGCTCCTTTAGGAACGAAGTCTCCAAGGTTATTCTTCTGAAGTACCTGTTTCATAAGATCGATCTGCTTCTTCATGCATGTGGATTCTTCATGATTCAGTTTATTGCAATGTGTGGACTACTTTCCCTTCTTCTTCTTCCCTTTGGAATTTGAATAATCTATGGAACCTGAAGAATCCTTGAAGGGTTTGGAATATCACTCCTTCTTTGACTCTGGATGTAATAGCTCCTTTTGTTTCTGCTTCGATTTTTTATTGGATGACCCTTTTCCATCATGCATGGTAAGTGCATGTTCTTTGGGATATTTCATGAGGCCCATCTATATGAGTTATGTCTGCTCTTTTGTGAGAGACTCAATGAACTGGGCCCAAAAAACATCTAGCAGAATGGAAATTGGAGACATATACAACACATTCTAGTCCTAGCTTGGCCAAGATTGTTAGAATTAGTTGTTTCTATTGTGTAGACTTGTCAATACCACATCCACCCAAGCTCAAAATCAAATATTTAAATTTAGTAAAGAAATGATGTATATTATCAAAACTTTTAGGGTCTAACGTATTCAACTCTACCTCAAGCATATGACTTGACATCTCATCCTGCTTTCCAAAGAGTCCTTCCAAGGTGGTCCAGATCTTGTTTGGAGTCTTGTATACGACAAGATGAAACCATAGATCAGTGGAGATTAACTCAAGAAGTAGTCTTGTGGCCTCATCCTTACGGTTCTCCCATCTCATCTTCCCAGTTGTTGATGTAGGTTATGTTTCTGTCGTCATCATCAAATTATAAGGTCATTTCCTTCTGAGTTGGAATTCTGCCTTGGGATTCCAATCAAAATAATTGTATGGTGTGAGGATTACCACCAAGTTTGACTATATAATAGTTGTCATATCCATCTCTCCCACTGTTTCTAAAAACCCTTAAAAATTTACTCTCAATCTGTAAGTGAAAATTTAGGAAATCACGGCAGAAAGGGCACTTTAAGTGAAAATTTGTATCAATTTCAAGAGATGATCTTCTGACTTACTTTTTGAGAAAACGGTGAGGAATTTCTCCAAATGGTTTAAAAACCACTTGTAGAATGGATTGGTTTACTTTCCGCGCAAGTTGTTTCCTCAAAAACATAATATTTCGGAGCAATCACTGTAGAAAGGTATGACCACAGATTCGTATTAGTTTCAGGAAGCTATCTTATGACTTACATTCTGAGAAACCAGTGAGGAATCTCATCAAATGATTGAAAACCCACTTGCAGAATGGGTCGATTTCCTTCTCATGAGAGTTGTTTCCTCAAGAAAATAATATTTTGGGAGCAATCAATGTAGAAAGGTACGACCACATATTCGTATCAATTTCAGGAGGCTATCTTCCGACTTACTTTCTGACCAAATGGTGGGGAATCCCACCAAACAATTTAAAACCCACTTGCATAATGGGTTGATTTAATTCCCATATAGGTCGTTTCCTCAAAAAATTAATGCTTTTGGAGAAATAACTGTTGAAAGGTACGACCACGGATTTAGCTCACCGAAACTATGATTTTCCTTATTCTTTGGCTTGTATGGCTTGCTCCAAGCAACATAGCTCTGATACCATGTTAGTGTTTCATGGAAACCTGCATAGGAGATCTAGTTAAAGCATGCACAAACAAAGATTATCAAGAAAAGGAAGAGAGATACACAATGAAGAATGAGAATCAATGCATATTATTATCTTATCAATGAGTGAGTGATCTTCACTCATATAGGCAATGACATCCTATAATTAGGAATGCATGCATTGTAACGATGGTCTAAGATTAGAAAGTCTAAAATAGAACTAGTCAGTTAACTCCCATTGAACTAGTGTTACTCCCACTGAACTAGTGTGCCGAAAATAGAAATTTCTCCAACAGGACCAACGTGAAAAGTTCTAACGCTATTGGATTTTCTATATACTAGTAACCTAACTCTACTTTCAATTTTGAACTATTTTCTTTTCTTCTTTATAGTAGTTTGACTTATGCTCTCTGTTTAAAAAATTTCCTACCGCTTTTACATTTCTGTCATTTTATTGTTGTTGTTTTAATTTTTGTAATTTTACTTCTATCATGATTTTGTTGCTTACCATCTTTTAGTTAATTTGGTCAAAATAAGATGTTGGATTAGTTATGCCAGAGTGTCACTCCTCCAAGATGTTGTTGGTCAATAGAAATCAAGCTTACACAACTGTCACGATGTTTCCCTTGAAAATCACACTTGAAATTGTTATCTGCTTCCACTGCTGTCTAAAAATTTCTTTGGGTTATCTCTCACTTTTTCTTTCCTTTTCTTCATCCATCTGAGAATTTAAGAGAGCAAGTCCATAAATTTTCTTATTGAAGTTAAGAGTCGATCCCAATTGAATGATTATGCACATAGTGGTAAAAACCCTCATACTTAACACTTTTCATGAGTTATTCCCGAATTCCCGGTCATTTTTCCATTAAATCCACTCACTTCCCCTTGTTGCACAATCTTCCTATTTATATCTTCTTGAACTACGAAACCATGAATTCTAAGTTCTAATTTTTTGAAAACAAATTTCCCTGTGGAGTCGCCAGTTTGTTGATGATTAAAAACCACAATGAGGATTTTTCCCGCAAAGTATTGCTAAAGCCTATTATTATAAGCTAACAAGATATATAATACTAGTAGGTGGGACCCACTTGTAGATTGGGAGATCAGATCTGGTTCTTATTTCATGTTTATGCTGTTGTTTGAAACTACTTACAGGGTTCTACATGATTGATGAAATCTTGGTTTTATTGGCAATCGATAAGGCCTATTATGTGTTGTCAATAATCACGATAAATGAATGATGGATAAAATATGTTATGTCTTGTTTCTGTTGCTCTAAGCTCTAATTTCAGGTTACGATGGCCTATGATTATCCATTGTTACCATTAATATCTATTCTTGGATTCATTATATGACACCTGCATAAGAGGCATGTTAGTAACGACACATAAGAGTAGTTGAAAAGAGATAAAAAACAATATAAACAAAATACAAAAGGAAGAAACTATACTATACTAATATGCTACACGATATGCATTGGAATTAAAAGGATGGTTGTTAGTCCTAGCTAATGGGGTTAGTGGCTATACGCTTTATTGAGTTATATGGAAACACATGTGATATGCATTATAGTATGGTTGGCAGTGATTAATGTGACATAGGGTGGCGCTTTTGGAAAATAGTGGATGTTGGTTTAGATGGATGGTTTAATTGAATGAATTAATGGAATAGTGGGATAGCGTGTACTATGGAATTGAATGATTGGAAGATGGAGGCGACATTCATTTACTACATGTCACTCCATAACCCTCCCACTGGATGTCACCCTGGATTGGATATTGTTCAATTGTGTTCATTGTGGTTAAGCTCTGATTTTAAAGCAGAGGAAGAACTGCTTGGCCAAGATCGCGTTTTTAAGGTTTTCTCGATTATAGGTATGTATTTTCTTCATCCATGAACCCACTCTGGTTATGAAATAGATATTGGCTCGATGATGTATGGGTTTGTTCTTTTCTTAAGATTGGAAACTGTGTAAAATTGTGATATTTTTATGGAATGAATGGTTGGTGGTTTTCATTGCAATAATGTTTGAAGTCACAGTTTCATTAATCATTTTGAGTGTTAGAAGCCATGAAGTTTCGTTGTCATCCTTATTGGTCTTGGTTGAAGGGTTTCATTCAATCTAGATTGGTTGGTTGTCCCCATGCATTCTTAGCACCATATCTAGTCGTTTTGTTGTTATGGGGTTGATGGGTTTGAAACACCTCATGTCACTGCATATCATTTCACTTGGGTATGGGTTCGTTCATGTTACTAATGATTGCATAGTGGGTTATGATGACTATTATGCCAAAGGCCTTTCTTAAGTTTGATTGCTATTTCTCAGCTCCGTTTTGTCTCAACATTCTTTGGTTGATTGGGAAAAGCACGAGGGTTATACCTTGTGTGTTCTAAGTGTTGTTACAAAACCAAAATGAAGCCTTTTCTCCTCTGTTCATAGTATCTCCTATATCGTGAACTGTCATCCTGTCTATGAAATTATTGGTGGTATACCCTATGTGTGCATTGTTTCTCTCAGAGGTTCTCACCCGATGTTGGGGGTCAACTCCAGTCTCCTTGTGTTGGTCCATAGAGTGAACCCTTGATTTCTCAAGCCCAGTTTTTTATAGATGGAACGATTATGTCTTGTCGAGTATACTATTGATTGTTATGAGTTGGTGGTGTATTGTCGACAGTGTTCGATTACTGGATCATCTCTGTTGATTATGTTGACAATGGTGTTGGTTTTGGAATGTAGTCACTGCATTGGTTATTATGAAAATCAAATTGATAAGCTCGGCATGGTTAATTGGTTGATTGGAGAAATATGATTGATTACATAGTCGATGTCTCTTACATTGTAATTATTGAATTGTTAACCAAACATTAGTTTATAATTGATTAAGTCACAACATGCTTCGTGTGTGATGCATTGGTATGTGTGGGATTCCTACAACATGTTATGTTGAGTTGATGGTTGTTGTGACTCTGTGTTTTAAATTATCGAATGGGAGTATTGCAATCGTAATAGTTGTAGTGTGGTCATCCACTGTGTATGTTATGGATATTGTTTGATTAGGCCATCATATATCGGCCCGGGTTTTATAACAACATGGTTTTGTTTCAATCTGATTGAATTGAGAAATGGATTTAGGCATACTCTCATTGTTTCCTTGTATTGGATTGATAACTCAACATCATTTTATGTTTATATCCAAAGTAAATAGACATTTACAGTTGCAGTAATGCTCTTGTGTTTTGTTGACTGGTTTTTGTATCATACAACATCATATAAGTCGAAGTAGTGATTGTTGTGCATTTAAATGGAAAGTCAAGGTTGTTGCAATTTGATATATTGATGATTGTTGTTGACTGTCCACTGTGTATAGTCAATATCACAGATGAGAACAGATTCTGTGACAGTATGGTCCCATTACAACTTAATTGTTAAACGAAATTGAGGAATAAAATTGGGCACGATTTTTGTGTCTAGTTTGATGAATGAAATAATTCGTGGATAGTGGTTGATGTTTTAGTGCTGAAAAAAGTGGAATTAAGTGATTGTTTATTCATTTGCTAATCGTTTCAAAACATTAAATGGATAAATGAGAAGAAACAAAACTCTTCTACATGTTGTTTTGGAATTCATATTGTCTTGTTTTGGTGACACTATGTTAAATATTTGATTACGAACATTGAGCAAGTTAATGCATAGAATTGATTGAATTATACACAGTAGTTGTTCATTTGATCATAGTGATTGTTTGGTTGGTGTTGGATCTTTTATGTTTGATATAGAATGATTTTATGGATTACTTAATTATTTTTTTGAACAATATATGCTCTCTTTCCCTACCATTATTTCACTTTTCGCTAATTACAAACCCCTCACCTTCCCACATTCATTTTTCAATCCCTATTCTCAAGATTCAATTACAACTAAGAGAATTTTGTATTGAAACAGTTTGAAATCACAGTTTATTGGTTGGAACAAAGTGATATATTGTTTGGTTTACATTACTATTGATTTATTGTTGTCTTTGAGCAGTAATCATTATTATTTTCCCCCTCATTTTAAATTTTTTTCTCTCAATACAACCCCTCGCATAGCCCAGAAGCTTTGTTCACCCCTTACTCATTGACAATAGTTAAGCAATTTGTATGAATTGGATTGCATGAGCCTAATATGTTGTTGATCTAGAATGTATTTCATATTTTTAAGGAGTTGTCATGTATGGTTGTTAAAAGAATTATTTACTAATCAAACATGCATGTAGGAATTAGTTTTTTCAGCCGAGGTAGCCATGGAAAAGGTAACCTAGGAAGAGGTAATTGGAACAGGGGCCCTAGAAGGCCTATATTCTCGATTCACTTTGATGTTGACTCACAATAGTTAGGCCAGTTATTTCAGGCTGGATTTTTTAATTGGATTGGGCAAGGAGTGGTCTAACCTAGTCCTGGAAGGCCTCCCTTCCAAGATCCACAATCCCCTTTTATTCCCGTGCCCCCTCATGTCTCATTTCAACCTGAGGTTCTTGAAAATGATGGAAAGCAAGCGATTGTGCACTCAACGATCTCCCAACATTGTGGCTGGCCCAATTTGTCCTTACCTGCTACCCCGCCTATCAATCAAATTTTCCAAGTTGCACCTGTCCACTCTCCAGTTCAATCCTCTCATGCTAGAAAAAGGTTGAAAATTGAGGCCCACCATGCCCCTGACAAAGGAAAAGCCAATGCTTCCCCTTCCTCACCCTCCAATGTCTCTAATAAATATGTGTCTTCTCGGATGCACTTGAGGGACGATTTTTCTCATGTGATCAACGAGATTAGGCCTAAAGGGTTAGCTCAATAAAAGACAAATTCATAGAAATCAAACGGTGACAACAGTAACCAAGGAAAGATTGCATCTCAGAGTGGAAAATATGGTTTTTGAGTTTTATTTTGTGTATTGTTGATGACGGTTGACTTCAAGATTTTTGGACAACATGTTTTCTTTTGATATATGAGTAATACATTTTTGAAAATAATTTCAAATATCAATGAGATAAATTGTCAAATATGAATGTGATGATGGGAGTCACAAGGAGGGGTGTTTTTCTTAATTAACTAGTTATGTTATGATTTTTAAGAGCTAAAGGGAATCACAATGGGTCCCACCTACTAGTTATTATTTATTTAAAACCCTTATTATGATTTATTACTTTTCCCCTAACTGAAAAGTTGGTTTAATTTTTAGTTAACTTAACTAATGAAGTAGTTCAACTACTTCAACTAATTCTAATTTTCTTAAAGGTAAAAGGAAAGGGAGGAACAAGAGGAGGATAGAAAGAGAAGCATACTAAGGTTTTCTCTTTGAGTTTATGTTGAGATAGTTCATTTTTCATTCATTCCTTAATTTATCACAAGCCTATTTGTTTTTATGATAGTCGGGTTTTATTGTAGACAACAAGATTTAGGGTTGAATTACATCGTTAAAACACTTGTTTTTCAGAGGTGTTGATCTATCTTTGATAGTCTATGTAGACTTGTATATTTGTGAATTAGTTTTCATGGCTAACAAAGGCTATTGTGCAGAGTCAAGTGGGAAGCAATCTGTGGCAAGTTGATCCAGCTTTTAGAGTTCAATTTTTTATTTTCTTTCTGAGGTCTTTCTGAATGTTTCATCGGGGACATCTAAGTTTGACTTTGGTCCAAAACTTCTTCACGAAATTTTGTAAAGAGAATGGCGATTTGATGAATTGGAATGGAATAAAGGATTTATTTATGTCTCATCTTTCTTGATTATTATCTTGGTGTATTTACTTATGTCCCTACATTTATTTCAGCAATTGTTGTATTCAAAAAATCATATAAATAATGAATTTTCCAGCAATCTTTTATTTATAAAAAGACTATCCTAAGCACTTGTAATCAATAATTGTGAGTTAGGATTTTATTTTTGATGGATATAAACATAGGGTGACATTCCCGCCTATTTTTCTTTATCTAAAAAGAATCTGAAAATGTTTGAGTAAGATCATTTCATATATTTTCCTCAATAACTGGCAACAAACATAAAACTGAATCTAGTATCAAAGGGACAACTAGATATGGGGTTAAACTGTTTTGGAGGCTAACAAAGTGGAAAAACTCATAGATCGTGGGTACATGTATTTGGGATACTCAGGGTTCGTTAATGATGTCAATATGAAAAAATGGCGGATTCCCCAACCAAGGGTAACATGTGTTTCTTTGCCAGGTAAAAGAAGTCCATCGAGGATGATGTCTAAAAAATATATGTATATGTTGGAAACAAAGGCTTTATACAATTACCAAAGAAATAAATAATAATTTGGGTTGAGTATACACACAGAAACGGGTGCCCCGATGAAAGATGGCTTGGCCTGTTTAGAGCACAAGTTGGTGAAAGAGAACTGGTGGAGGGTGGGGGGCCCATGGGCGGGATTCTGTATGAGGTAAATGGATGGAGGACAATCTTAAAATGGGAAAATTTATGTTGGATGATATGGAGGGCTAATGAAACCGTGGG
Organism: Picea engelmannii; assembly: GCA_009831015.1. Lineage (NCBI taxonomy): Eukaryota > Viridiplantae > Streptophyta > Pinopsida > Pinales > Pinaceae > Picea > Picea engelmannii. The sequence continues at coordinate 174,210 of ML779316.1, forward strand.
GGTGCATTCAATAGAACCGAGTGTGAGATGATATGACCTGGGAGTCAATTGGGAAGGTTAGAAATATGATGAGAAGAAGTATGGGGTTCATTCCTAGAAATGCACAATACTATTGGGACTCTCAATCATAGGGGTTGAAATCAACATGAGTGTCAGGTTGCCGAGGGGAACTATGAATGAGACAACTCATGTGGGGGAGAGTGCTACTGGTTGATAGTACCAAAATGTGGTAGAGGTAAAGATACTACAGAGTCGGATGTAGGGACCCTAACGGATAATGGCAGAGGGTGTGATTGGGATATGCAATTGATTTACAGAGGGAATAATTGCATGCCAGTGCTAAAAATATATCTAAAGGGGTTGTAATCTTTCTTAACAAGTGCCTTCAAACATGAAAACCAAATACCTGATGTGAACAATATATGATAATAAAAACTATATAACAGTTATTTGATAAAATTGAACGTGAGCATGTGTACCTGAACGTGGCATCAGAAAAATGCTCCTTCGGGGAAAAGTGCAGATGTGTTGGGCCCAACAACCCCCTTCTTTATTTTTAATCAAAATCTAGGGTCCCTCGAAATTTTACTTGGATTTTTCATTTTTTTTTTCCTTTAACTTGATTGGATTGGTATTGGTTTTCTTTGTTTCAAGGATGGTTTGATTTTATATTATTTTCTTTTGTTTGGTTTGAATTTCATGAAATTAAAATGCCATTTCATTTTTCTTTCTACATATTTTTTATGTTGATGGACGAGCTTCATAATTTGGGAATTGGTTATTACGTCTTCCTTATTGAATTTATCTTTTATGAGAATGGCTTGGTTGAAGACATGGATTAATAACCATGATTTTATAGGAAGAATGTTTATCGTAACACATATTTTCTATGACATTTGTTCACATTTGATCGAATTTGAATGAGGGAGAGACGAACATAGAAATATTAATTTAAACGAACACATTAATTTTTATCAACTGTTTACTTTCATTTAAATTATGATTAGGTTTTCGTCTTTTGCTCATTAACAAACATTTTCACAAAATCATTTGGTAGGTTTATCTAATTAAATTATTTTGTTAGTTTGCATCTCATTTCTAAAAAAAAATTATCTATCATTTGTTTAATTTTGTGAAAACCCAGAAGTAATATTTTTCTCCTCTCCATCAACTTGAAGCTTCTAGAATTTTAAGATCATATTTGAAAGGAAAATATAAACAATATTTTTTTAGAAGTTAATTTAAATTCATTTTAATTTTATTGTTCTAGATTTTTTTTTATTCACAATGTTTAGGTTATTAATTTAATTTTTTTTTGTTTCATAGTTTTCTATTATCATTTATTTGGTACGGATTTGATCATGGCTTGATTTGATTATCTAAATACGTTCAAGATAATTGATCCAAAAATAATATTGGATTGTTGCAAATAAATTATGATCAACAACAGACAAGATTTGGAAATGCATTCAAGAATAGACAAACGATTTTGCGGGACTTTTTTAAGACAAACAGTAGGGAATCTGAAGAAACGGTTGAAAACCCATCTACAGAATGGACCCATTTAGCTTACATGCAGAAAATTTTCCAAACAAATGCACGATTTAAGAGATATTTGTGTCTCTTTGAGAGGCAAATTTTAGGTGGTAGAAATTACTAGTGATGCCTAGACTATTCATTCATTGTATAAATATATGAGAAAGTTCAGAGCCAAGGGAGATTGAGGAAATTGAGAGGAGGATTTTTATCCTTGTTTTTTTGTATATTATATCTTTTGTAAACTTTTTTTTCTTTTCAAATGGAGTAACAGATGGTTGGAATCTTTGGGATAATGGACAAGTATTTTTAAAGAAGAATATGGAATTTCAGGTTGCTTAATGGCTTTTGTCCTGTGAGTAAAATTGTTTTGTTTTTCATTATAATATCTTCATATTCTTGGAGTAATTGATTATGCATTGATTTAAATTAGTTTTAGTCTGTTTTATCAATGCATGGTTAATTACTATCATTTATGTATTAATTTTTTCAATCTTTAAAAGTTTATTATCCCAAAAATTCCTTTTGGACCTTATGATGAACTTATTATACTCAAGCTATATGGGATACAATTTACTCTTTGGCTTTTGTCCTTTTGTAGATTATGCAATGTTAATATTGTTTCTCATATAATTTCTGAATATGAAACTTTATTTGTATTGAACCAGCTTTAGATTGTTTTGCATATAAATTTTCATGTTATGTTTTCATTTATATGGTTCATTATATTTTGGTTCCTTTAATATCTGTGGATAATCATCTATTCAATTATTTTGAGTTTACATCTGATACTAGATAGTTGGTAAGACCATTTACTGAGGATTGAAATTTCTTTCATTTTTAGTTATTTGGACATTCTAAAGTCACATGATATATAATCGTTTGTCTTTATGTCATCATAAACTCGTTCTGAAATATAAAAGACTTCATTGAGTTTCTTCAGGAAGTATTAAGCTTGTCTTTGTCATAGGTTTACACTTGAAACAGGTTAAGAGGATCTCATACAAATACAGAGAGATGAATTTAGCTTAGCATTGCTCATCAATAAGAGGTTAGTTAGTGTATTGTTTATCTAATTTGTTAATTTGGGAATGAATAGTGATTGGATTATCTAAACGTTAAACAATTTGTTTATTTTAATTATATCATTAACAATCATATTCATCCATTGTTTATTACTTTGGTATTTAGAGTATTGGAATAATTTTGTTTATCTTCTTCATCTTTGTTTAGATCGATTATCTTAAAACAATTATTTTCACAAGGCTTTTCTTAAACCTTGTAAATTGTATATAGCTATTGTACCTAAACATTGTTAATTAAGCATTTCTAATTAAAGTGTTGACTGTTGGAGTTGTATCTTAAGTTAGCTCACATATTTTAGTTGTTTTAGGATCTTAGTTGGCTAACAGAGCCATAAAACCCACCAGGGTAGATTATACCAAACAACTTGGGTTAAATAGACAACCTCGGGCCACATCTTCCCTTCTCGTTGACGGTGTATCATAAACATTTGTCAACAAATGGTGCTAGAAGGAGGGCCAGACTGACAATATGGTATTGCATGAGTCTTTGTTTTGAATGTATTTAATTCCCCATGGCTCCCCAAACCAATGTGTTGGAACATGCTTTCCACTTCTCATTACCTGATATTCCCAACGAAATAGTCTCTCGCTTGTCCAAACTCTCCTTTGATGGTGGGGGGAAAGTATATGCAAAATACCACCTTAACAAGTTTTGGTGTAAATGCATCAAGCATGATATTTCTATTTTATAAGTTTTCTGCAAATTGTTCTCTTTTATTTTTAGGGGCTAGATTAAACATTAGTTTGAGTTATTTCCATCATATCACATTATTGATTGGTTTCAATTTGTAGAGGAATTTTTAGATGCTTTTGAAAACTATGATTACAATAAATTATGTGAAGAGTTCTATACTTTACTAATCAATGACAATTCATCTCTGGAAGTATTTCAACAAGAATCCAGCATGTTCTCTCTAAATTTAATCTTGATGAAATGCCATTTGTACTAAATATTATCTATGATGCTTGCATCCCTTTCATCCAGTCATATTCAATTATGAATGATGAATCAATTTCAAATATTATCACTCAATTGTGAGAATAATTTTGTTTGCAGAATGAGAGGAATCCATCCTAAAATTTTGAACAAGCAAGGGAGGTAGAATCTATTGAAAAGGTTCTCATTGACAATCAAACTAGTTTTTCCTCTAAAGATTTGTATACTCAGTCCTTGAACATTGTGGAAGAAGACTTGATGTTGGGTCAAGGTGAATGTCCATATTCTTTTAACTCTTTCTCTAATCAGTACTTAAATTCAGTTATTGAAGAACCCTTAGGTGATGAAAATGATCTTAAGCATTCTAACATTCCAATGAAACTGATTAGAGATGTACAACTGCAATTAGAAAAAGAAACCTTAAACCTTCACCCACAAATCGTACCTTATCCACAAGAAAGATTAGATTTTTGTCATGAAAGTTTTGAATTATCTATCATATAGGAGGCAAATTTAGATGATCATATTATGTTGAAGAATTTATCACCAAAACAGAGTGAAAATTTTAAGGAAAGTGAAGAAGAAGGTATTGAGAATACCATTCCTAAATATCATATCTCAAGAGATTCTTTTCATGTTTTCATTTTTTATTCATTTTACTCTTTATATATTTATCTCTTCTTAGATTTTGGTGGACATGATACTTTACCCATGGTATCTTACTCTTATATGTCACAATCAGATCTTTTTTATATGCCAAGATTTGGTAAAATTAATTCCAAACATAACATTTATGAAGTCGGATTTGATGCTCATTCACTTTCATCACTCGCATGGAAAAAATACATGTTGTAAGACGATTTTACATTATTTATTTTTGAAAAAAGACAATGCACTCATTCTTATGGAGATCAAATATTCTACATTGCATATTCGTTCTTTGATTAGTTTGAATTTTAATGTTTATGCTTCACATTTTGAAATGATAAATCTAATCAAAGGAATCATTCAAACCACTAATCTAATTGATGTCATGAATCCTCTTATGATGTGTTTCCCATTGATATATCCATTTCATCAAAGTCATAGTTTGCATCCTAATTTTTATGACAGGATCCTAGAATGGCTTGAAGACTCTTAATAAAGATAAAGTTTCGTTTGATTTTTTTCTACCTAAATATCTAGGAAGTAAGCATGACATGATTTTTTTACATCCTCCATGTGAAGAAATTAATGAACACCTGGAGAATTGTCAGGAGGATGGGGCACTTCGGACTTGGTTGATGGTTATCTCAGGTCCCCATAATATTTACAAGTTTTCCAAACTTCCTTACACTCTTCCATGTCATTATGACCCATATCACGAGAAGATTGCAGAATGGTTGGTGGATTCATACATCAAGACGTTTCAAAATAATGGTAAGTTCTTGCTTGTTTTGTTTTTAAATGAATATATAGGAGGTAATCATGACATATTTCTTTTGTATATGCAAATACTACATTTTTTTATTCCTATTTTCGACTTTCTATGCCTTGTAGGATTGAAGATGGTCTTGTGGTTGCACTGGAAATACAATTTTACTTAGCGTTTTGTTCTATTTAGTAGTTTAGAGTAGGTTTCCTTTAGTATTATTTCTCACTGTTTCTCTTTGTAATAATTAAGTTATGAACACAAGTGGGTACACCAAGATAACCATAATACAAATGTTTTCAAGGAAGTCCGCTTTAATCATTTTTCTCTCTGCTTTTTCGGTAAATATTTCTTTTCAAAAACGCATTATCATCATGGAAATTTTAAAATGGAAAGTAAAGAGATAAGTAAATTTAAACTATAAATTCACCCAAATTTAACACTGACCTAAGGTGCCACAAGTAGGATTACACTCATCTTAATAATGATTTTTTTATTTTCTTTCATTTTTAATAATAATGCTTGGTCAAAGTAACATCTTATGCATCACTATCTTAAGAAAATAACTTTCTCGCACATGAGATTTTGTATGATTTAGTTCTTTCTTTATTTTACAGTGGAATGCTAGTAGATCCCAAAGCTTGGGTTTATCTTTGGCCAAAATTGTTTCTGAAAGTGTGTTTTTTCTATTTCGAGTTATTTTTTTATGCACTTCCGATTTTGAATTCCATTAATAAAATTTGATTTGGTTTGATGTGTGTTTTTTTTTTTTGTTTTCTTTGAATGAGTTTTCTTCTTGTCTGTATTTTTCAATAAATATATTTATGATCAAAAGAGATTGTTGAAGGAAGCATTCATTTTAAGACTTATGTTTTTAAAATCAATTTGAAATAGTTCAAATAGTTTCTGATGTTAAGGTTCATCTCAGATAATTGATTTGTAAGTCAGTTGAGTACTATGAAATCATAAAGGGTCTTTGTCAGAGTATTACCCCTGAAATGTGTCGAGATCTTTGGGAATTACGATTATCATTAAACTTTTTATGCCATCCATATTCTTAAAGAATCACTTTTAAGTGATTCCCCATTCTCTATATGATTTCTTAACTGAAATCTAAAATCTCTAAACCATGATAAAACTTCCATTTTTGAAAGAAAAAAAAATGATCAATTGTTCATCTGTATTGCAATTAACCTCCAATGTCACCCCACTCTCTCTGTCATCAATAAATCTATAATTGTATTATTATTTAAAAGTTTCATAATAGGGTTGAAAGCACTTAAGTGTGGGAAGTGTGTCGAAACCCGTCGGGGTACTGAACAGGCTCAGTGGTAGAGGATAAATGCACACATGATACCAGGACAACTACATCGAGGTATCGAACAAGCCTGTTGGAAACAAAACAATGTCGAGTTGAGAGGTAGAAGGTATATGATTTTAAATTAAATTTTATGGAAGTATACATCATGTGGATACTGTTGGATTACTGAAAAGGGGGGTGAATCAGTAATAATGTAATTATAATCCTTTTTCTTCAAATGTTATATCACCGTAGAATTATTATCCAATAATGAGCAATAATAAATAAACAATCACACACATACATAGTACACCAATGTTTTACGTGGAAACCCAAATCGGGAGAAAACCACAAAATGCTTTTTCTTATATGTCTTGAAGAATTACATTCATTGGAAGCACCAACTTCCTTTGTTTTCCAGTTGCAACTGGAAGGAGGCTCCAACCCCCTAGTTTCTCAGGCTACAACTTGAGGGAAGCTCCAACTCCCCAAATCTCTGGCTACAACTAGAAGGAGGCTACAACCCCCAATGTTCTCCAGCTACAACCGTAAGGTGGCTACAACCACATGTCCTTGCCTCGTCCTGCCACCCTGAAGCAGAATGATGGAACCACTGTCACACTATCACTATGAGATATACCACTGTAAACCTATACCAATAAATATAAACCATGCATCAATCATGCATCAACCTGTACCTTAACCTGTAATCAACCTATAACATAAACAAGTGCATCAACCATGCACCAACCTGTAATCAACCTGTACCATAAACAAGTGCATCCAACCATGTGCCAAGTATGTACCAATCATGTGTCAACTACTCATCAACTATGACTCATCAATATGTACCAACATCAT
>ML779316.1:185412-201742 GCA_009831015.1 Picea engelmannii
GCCCAGGCTGAGCCTCGTCGCGGCTTCCCACGATGCCTGACCATTGCACTGAAACTGAAACTGATACGAGGCTTCCCAATTATACGCAGAGTGGAAATAAAATGAAACCAGATTATAAGCTGCTGCACCAGTAGCCTGTCACCAGTAAGCTGGAAAGAAAGCAGGAGCCTTTCTAGGCGCGTAAAGAGGCCCCCAACCCTGGAGAATCCTCTCGGAGTGCAGAGAAACGGAAAGAGAAGACTATAACAGAGCTGCACCAGGAGCCTTTTGACTCTGCTCGGGCTCCCGAAGAAAACTATAACCGAAATGCCAAGGCCTCCGTCCATCCATAATCACACTGAAACCGTATGCGCGGGGGTTAATGTCCACGCGAGGGAGGCGTACCTCCATCCCATATACACTGCTATGGCCGTCCACCATTGTTAATGCAAATGTGTGGGTGGCGGCCATCAACCATTAAACCAGGGCTGGGTGCGCGTCCAGCTGTCACCTCCATCAAGCCGCGTGTCACCCCATTCGGGGCAGGTGCTGGAAATGATTAGTGATGTTGTTATAAGCCTAATTTGCACCATACATGCTTACCTGGCATCAGGCCATCTCAGATTCCCTTTTTTCCGAAGCACTGTTGAACAACTCTTCTTAAAAACCTCTTTTATAAGGGCCCACGTGCCCTACTCCATTACTGCACGTGTGTACATGCTAGCTGACCCAAAACAACCCGCGTGTACTTTAAAAAGCACGAAAAAAGGAAAGTTGCCAATGGAACACACAACTTTGGGTAAGTTAACTAAACCTTTCAGCCATGCATGGACGAGGGTTTGTCCAAATACCTAGCTTCTTCTAGCCTATAAAATAAGGGTTAGGGGTCCCATTTGGAGGAGGAGAATAATAGTAAAGAAACTCTACCCAATTACACATTCCCATTGTCCCAACCCTTTAGCCATCCTTGTACAAGAAGAGATACAGAGAAAAGAAGTTGGAGGACAGTTGAAGAGGAGCCCAGGATCAGGTTCACGGAGCGGTGGTCAGTCTCAACATTGTAAGTTGATTCATTAAAATTAATAAAGAAATGTTTTTCTCCTCCCACTATATGAGTTCTTCATAGTTTATTGAATATATGTTTAAATCTCTAACCCATTAATCTGTAGGTGAAATGCATGTATAGTTTGTTTCTTGTGTTGTATGTAGGTCATCCTTGGGAGGAAAGCTGCTAACAAGTGATCAAGTGTGAATAAGGATCGACATTGAACACCCAAAAAAATGTATGTTTGTCTAACCATGTATTTTGTTAAAAGAAATGGGGATTAGGTCTGGGATGAAGGTAGAAAGTAGGATTCTTTCGGTCTCATCTGCATGCATGATATAACCCTAAATGCTAGTCCGTAGGGGGATTTCCCACCACAACAGAATTGGTGACCATACTGGGGAAGTCTCTAGGGTTCCTGGGAATATTTTTAGGTATTTAAAAAGAAAAAAAAAAACTGGTTTCCTTTCCTATTTTTGAAATTTTTGCAAAGTCTGAGCTAACAAAGATTCTGGTCTTCCATAACAGTCATCTCTATTTCTTTGTTGGACTGTAATTTGTTTTTTTCGAGACCCATAGAGGTGCACATGGCCTGTATAAGGTCTGCACGCATGTACCCGCACCCTACATTCTTACAGCCCATGTGTAAATGCTAGCTAAAGAAGTAATAGTAGAGAGTATGATTCCAGAAAATGTTTGAGGCAGTCATCCTCTTCCCTGTCAGAATTAGTCATTCTCAAGGGTTTTCTGGAACTCTTTCTAGTCTTTGTGGTTTGCAGTCTATAGCTTAGGTTTCACCTCAGATTGTTTTGTTCTACAAATTTTTCCTGGCATTGTTTTCTTTTTGTTGTTAAAGAAAGTGTCTGAGCCTTCAAGAGATCCTGATTCTCAGTATCAGTGGTCTCTGCCTAGTTTAGGTTGTTGTCTTTTATTTGTATGAGAGTTTCAAATATACATGTGGCCTGTATAAGGCCAACATGCATGTACACACCCTCTGACTCTACACAGCTCGTGTGCATACGCTTGCTGTGGAACTGTCAGCAATATGCTTGTAGAGGATAGTTTTTGTTGAAGGTGAGGCAATCATCCTTTCCCTTGACAAGAGTTATACCTACTAGGTTTTTAAGTCTCTGTCATAGAAGTCAATAGCTTAGGTTTGATCTCAACCAATGCTTTCTTTTTCATTTAGAAGTTTTCATGAAAATTTTCTTTTGAAGGGTTTTTAGACAAGTGTGAGAGTCCATTTTTAAGTGACTAGTGTGTGATTTTTAAACAGATTCTTTGCGAGCTGTGCTTAGGCCAAAAGTTTTTCTTGGTTTTGACTTGTTGATATTTTTCCTTTTTTCTTTGCGATCATTCAAATAATAAAAAAAAAATAACAATCTTTTATGTCTTTGAGTGATTGAAAAGTGTTGTTTCGCATTAGTAACCAGGAAAAAGTATTTTCTTTCATAAGTTATTGGAAGTTTACTTAGATCGTAAGTAGCTCATAGTCGATTGAAATGTTGCTTTGACTTTGTTGTTCAAAGATCTTAGAAATAATTTTAAAATTTGAAAAGTTGTTTAAAATTTGCATTAAGTGAAGGTTTTTGTTTCCAACTTTGTGTTTCTTTTTTACTTTTGTCTTTCAAACATCACTAGTTTCACTTTCATACCCTTTGAAATAAGCCAAGCCATAAAATTAACGCTAAATCTAAAATTCATTAGAATTTTATGTTTGTAGGGTTAACCAACTAGTTCAAGATTAGGGCCTTGGAATAGGCTGGAGAGGAAACTCTTCAAGGCCATTAAAATCAAACATTGGAGTCTGAGTTAGGGAGTGTCCAAGTTCTGTATCGTGAAAGTTATCCGGGACCCCCCTCTAACACAAGGGATAAACATGAGGTCACATGCGAAAATGTAGCGGAGATAACCCCTCCAAAGCTGGACCAATCATAGTGGAGAACACATATAGAGGGCTTGTCTTGGGATTCCGTCGATTGCATTTTCCACGGAGCTTCATGGGTCTCGAATTTGTTCGAAGTCGTTAGTTGTCTTCCGGACCACTTTCTCTTGATACCCTTGACAGGTTTCAAGCTTGATACCCTGTTCATTATGGTCTACCCAACTTTCGACTGTACTTTCTTGGTAACTGTTCGCACGCTGGTAACCTAGTTGCCTATATTTTTTAGGGACATACATAGGTGACTGTGGGGGTATACCACGGTACCTAGGATAGACATCGGGCCATGCTTTGCAGAGTATACTCAGAGGGTGCTTCCGTGTTCAAGTTGCACTTGCATCGGTAAGTTTCTCTTGTGTTGGTTGTTGTAACTATTCTTCCAATTAATTTAGTGTTTTCCTGTCTTATCTTATAAGGAATTTTTTAGTGTGTGTTGTTTTTGAATGAATAGAATGCCATAGAGTGTCTTTGATCTCCTCACACAGTGGAGGATCATGAGCTTGGCCAATCATGAAGGATTCTTGGCCTGTCACCGGTTACACTAGAGCCACCCCCGCCGCCACTAAGGCAAAAGCTAGACCAACAAGGGTCTTTTGAAGCGATCGAGTCACAAGAAATCGTGCCCGACCAACATTCGGAGGAATCGACCATTTTAGAACTTGGAGCGAAAGATTTTGGTCTAGTTGAAACCTCCACCACTGATCTTTTGGCACCCACCATCATACCGGTTCATCCTTACGAGTGCCAGATAGTGTCACACACAACAATGGAAGCAAATTTTGTTACTCCTTCTGGGAATTCTTCAATTCCCACTATGGTGGTTACCACAGGAGAGTTTCCACCTCCTAACCCACCGTTACCAGTCTGAGCCACCATGGTCTCGACCACCTCTACATCGCATAGTGGTCTGATCCTGTCTCTGGCAGCAGCCACAACCCCTTTCCAACCAATTGTGACAGGCCTTCCGTTCTCATACAGGATGCCTAGTTCAGGTACAAGTTCTGTACTTTCCTACTCCACTTCACAGACTTCAGGTCTGGGGGTAGGGAGATCTAACGATCCTCTGCAAGGCCACATATGGGGAACATTCACTCCCTTTAACTCTTTCCCTTATGGAGGATGTCATATCCCTCCTTTTTCCCTTTCACTCAGTGGCACTCACCAGCCTTCCGTCGGGCCACCTACACACCATAGTTTATTTGGAGTAGGTTCAACACTATTTTCTTTGTTCGGTGTGTTTGGTAACAACGCCTTCTCGTTCGTTGCTTTCTCGACTGGGGGGAATCTCGGTTTCGGACAACCTATTCCTATGCAGGGTACTATTCCTGCACAGACGACACACCCTGGAACTTCTTCCGCACTAGGGCCTTGGAATTCTTATTAGCGATCCGTTCCCTCTTCAGGAATGTCAATCTAGGGTAATTATTTTCACAATCAATGGAACCATGGAAAAAGTACTATGACTATCCCCACGGAACCGACATGGGTTAACGCTTCCCAAAGTCCTTCGAATGTAATGCATGCCCAACCATCTATGCCATATTTTGGAAATCAGCTGATGATGTCTCCTCACATGCAAAATCCATACACTGGCCATGGCCATGGTTTTTACCAGAACCCAGGCCAGCAGCCAAACTTTTCCTGGCAAATTGGTGCCAGTCAAACTCCAGGCCCCTTTTTCCCAGGTTATCACCAACAACCCAAACTACCCTTCTTGGCAACCTTGCATTTTCCATACTTGACAAGTTTGTTGAATGACCCTATCTTTCATGATTTGCGTTGGCCTCCTATGCCAACGAAGTTTCCTTCAGACATCCCAAAGTTCGAAGCCAATCCTAATGAAGATCCAGGAGATCATGCGACTACCTTCCATCTTTGGTGCTCATCTAACTCGTTGAAATATGACTCTGTATAGTTGTGATTGTTTCAATGTACTCTAATTGGGAGTGCTATGAAATGGTACATTGAGCTCGATCGCTCAAGATACTCTTCCTTCAGCGAATTGGTGATGGATTTCCTAAACCATTTCCAATTACCTATGAGATACGACACTGGCACCGAATTGTTGGCCAATTTCTCACAAACAAAAGAGGACCATATCTCCGATCACATCCGAGAATGGAGATGCCAAAAGAGTTTAATTAAGGTACCAGTCCCACCAGCATTGCTTCTCGAGTGGTTCCTTAAGTATTTGGTCCCACAGTTATCTAAAGATGTCGCGACGCCAGGATTATTTTCCGAAGAAGATGCCATCATGAGAGATCAACAACTTGAGCTATTATATTCCTAGTCCGGTTTATTATACGAGATTTTTCTAGATGCACCACGCTGAATACCTGATAAAACCAGATAGAGAGTTGGACCAAATGCCGATGGTATTGTTGGTTCAGCACAAACAAAGCCCGTTTGAGCAATTAACGAACCAGTTGCAACAGTTGTCTATACAACACATAGCGGCCAGCCAAAATACTGCTTTGGCTGCTCCCCCTACCAAAACGTCGGATGTACACACAGTGAAATCGGCTATTCCAAAGGCCACCCAACAGCCTAAAGGAAAGAAAAAACAATGAAAGAAGGGTAAGGGGGATAAAATACCTACCGATAATGCTGGCAGGGACAACACCGAGAAATGGAAGGTGAGGTATCCATGCAACTTGTGTGCGAAAGACCACCTGACCCATCTATGTCCTCGGCTTGCAGAAGCCCAAAATTTTGTGACGCAACAACAACCTGTTGTGTTAACCAATCCATTTCAACATGGGAAAAATCTAACCCAAGATTCTGCAAGCACAAAAGGGGGTAGCCAAGGACCCTCTCCATCTTCAAACAACCCCGCATCTGTGAATGTATATATGGTGAAGGGTGATGCTTTTATATCGACTAGAGTGCATGACTATAGTAAAACAAGCAATTATGAGAATGGAAAAGAAGTTGAACTCCCATATCTTCCTCTATAGATTGAGAAGATGTTGGGTGAAACAATGGCACACATCCCCAAAGGTGCGTTCAAAAAAGATTCTCACAACCCAAACGCAAGGGCCACCCAGAACAATTCTGTGGTGGAAGATTTATCACAAACCCCTTGTGCGATGTCTTCTTTGGAGGTCCTCCAAAGCTATCCTTCCCAGAGGAAAGCCTTGTTAAGCGCATTAGGATCTACCGAGACTTGTAATCTGGGTACAATCATGCTGGATGCAACCGACTTAAAACCTCGTCTTCCTTACCACTTAGCGTTTCATATAGTTGTGGCTTATCCCACAAAAACGTTTACTCATAATATATTCCACACGGTGGTTGATGAGGGCGCCTCGACATGCATTATGTTGTTGGCATGTTGGAAGGCCATTGGCCAGCCCGTTTTCTCTCTATCACCTACTCTCCTCACTGCTTTCGACGGTTGTTCGTTCCGACCACATGGTATCATTCCCTCTTTCCCCATGCAGTTAGGAGGGAAGACCTTGTGTGTCGAGGTAGAAGTAGTCGACACGCCCCTTGACTATAACCTCTTGTTAGGGAGAAGTTGGACTTATGCCATGCAATCTATGGTTGCTATAGTTTTCCAGGTCTTGTTGTTTCCACACAAGGTTCAGATAGTGACCATCGATCAATTATCTTTCTCTAGACCTGACCCTTCATTGGGGGCATCCACGGTCCCTATGATTGATAATCATCAACTAGGCGTGGTCAATGTAGGGGTTGGTTTGTGCCCATATTTGATGGGTACCTTTGATTACTCGCCCCCTCAAGGCGATATCAAGTTTATATCCAATCACCATAAGGTTGATATTTTTCAAGTTTCGTCGTTTTGCATGACTTACTTTGATGATCTGTGGATACTTCCTTCCCCATCGGTCACAATGGATGGGATAGGGCACCCGGGGATGTCCATGCCCTTCTCCGCAACTGAAGGAGCGTACTCTTTAGTCCAGCAAGCTTCAGCCAACATTGATCCAACTCCTTCACAAGAGTTCAGTCCACTTGTAAAGTCTATTTGGGCTCAGGGTTGTCTTGCTAACACTAATTCATTAGACTTAGTCTTGCCCTTTGATGAAGCAGTAATTGAAGCAATGACTAGTCTGGACAAACCCTGGGATGATCTTCATCATAGATCATACATCCTCCCAGAGTTGAGCAGAATCGAAGCAGGGGAATTCACTTTGACTATGATTAGAGATAGGTCTTATCCTAGCAATCCTTTGGCTACTCATGTCATTTATGACGAGGGTAAGATGGAAAGTATCACTGAAATGGTACCTATAAATCTCTCTAGAACTCGTGGCATCGTAGACAATGTTTTCATTGAAGCATACTTCTCCCTCGAGGAGATACCCATCATCGACCCACAAAGTGTCGATCATGAGCTAACTTTGTTGATTTTCAAGCTTGCTTTGAGATCCGAAAATAACATCCGATAAGACTGCATTTATGATTTTCGATCTCGTCATAATTAACTGAGAAAAGTAACCTCTACAGGTCTTCTTTTAAGCCCTTTTCAGACCCTCTGAACATGAAAAGATTGTTGAGCGATCTTGTGGCCTTTCATGCTCATTAAACTGAAATTTGAAGTCACGTCTGTCTGGCGGTAGTTTACCCTTTTTTCAGTCTGGACGGGAAATTGTACGAACAAAGGTATACTCTATGCAACTTCAATTCTCTAGAAGAGTACTCTCAGGTATCATTTTAACCCTTTTTTGGGCTCGAGGGACCAAATTTACGAAAAAGGAACCCCCACGGAGTCCATAGTTAAGATCTTTTCAAACTCCCTAAAATTGAAAAGATCATCGAGTGACCTTATTCTCTCACACTCGTTAAACTAGTCTAGAAGAACATTCCTGACGGAGTCTATAGTTAATCTTTTTTCAGACTCCTTAAAAATGAAAAAATGGCCGAGTGATCTTGTCTTTCTCACACTCGTTAAAATGGTTTTGAATAGACATCTTGTCGGTGCTAGTTTACCCCTTTTTCGAAATGCCTAGACTATCTTCGTAAAAGGTACCCCAATGGAGTCTCCTTTTACGTTTTTTCATACTCTTTAAATATGAAAAACCACCGAGATTACCTTCTATGGGCTCATTAAACTTACATTAAAGGATGTTACCATTGTGTGTTTTATTAATCACATTTGCATAACCGTGTCTTTGGCCTAATGTCGGCTCCATGCTGCTCTCAACTCAACCATCTGAAGCATGCCTCATATCCAAGCCCTATAGCACTTTTCCTCTGCGTCTTGACACCTTTGGCCCCTGGGGGATTTTTCCCAAGTGTCCTTTTCTTGCATATGTCCCTTTTCCCTGAGCATCCCTGTGTTTCGTGCGCTTGGAACTAGTATGTTTGTGACACTCGATACTACTTTGTAACATAACATTCTTTTATTCCTTTTTCAAACTCATTGAAAAAGACAAAAAAATTCAAATATACCCCAAAAAGAGAAAGGGAAAAGTATTTTCTTTATTAGCAGCATAATGAGTTGCCCTTGGATAAAGCACATATTTTCGTTTGTTCATCAAACACTGGGATGTAATATGACTTTAGGAATTTTTTCTCGCTACATAGAGTTGTGTCCTCCTCTGTTTGGTTATTCTTCCAAACATATGGAGAGTTTGCGTTGCCTCTTGCCTCGTAAACTTATGTCAATGCCATGTTGCCTGAGTCTCATCATTTGTTGTGCTATTGTCCAAGGGAAGTTTGTCACTAAGCTTGACTCAACCCCTCTATAGTTTGTCTCTTGCCCTGATACCTGACCATCTTGAATGTCCAATCAAGTCCTTGTTCGGAATCAATGAAGCCTTCAGTCTGATCATCAAGATTGCCTAGTCCGTGACTGACAAGTCATCGAAGACCTCTGGATATTAAATTTGTACACTCTTTTTACACTCCTACCTAAGTTTTGAAGATTTTTTGAATTTTTTTCTTGAGCTCTGAAGATCTCATCTCCAGCCATCAGGCTATATCAAATTCTAAAAGATGGATACTCTATATGTATATCTTTTTTATTTCAAGATGTAGCTCCGATGTGTATTGTTTGCGGCTACACTTTATATAGTTATTTGACATGGATCTACAGTGTATTTGATTGGTATCCATGATTCTATTTTATCCCGAGCATGGGTATGCCCACCTTGGTGAGACATTTGTTATTTTGTAGATGGTGCCTCCTGGTTCTTGGTCCCTGGGCTCACCTGTTCGGCACATCAGTAAAGATTGGTAATGTATTTCGGCCATTAGATGCTCTTCTGACCTCACACATTAGGGGGCATCAGTTATAACCCTAATTTGCACTAGACATGATTACCTGGCATCAAGCCATCTCAGATTCCCTTTTTTCCAAAGAACTGTTGAACAACTCTTCTTAAAAACCTCTTTTATAAGGGCCCACACGCCCTACTCCATTACTTCACATGTGTACACACTAGTTGATCCAAAACAACCCACGTGTACTTACAAAAGCACGAAAAAAGAAAAGTTTCCGACGGAACACAGAACTTTGGGTAAGTTAACTAAACCTTCTAGCCATCCATAGTCGAGGGTTCGTACAAATACCTAGCTTATTTTAGCCTATAAAAGAAGGGTTAGGGGTCCCATTTGGAGGAGGAGAATAATAGTAAAGAAACTCTACCCAATTACACATTCCCATTGTCCCAACCCTTTAGCCATCCTTGTGCAAGAAGAGATACAGAGAAAAGAAGTTGGAGGACAGTTGAAGAGGATCCCAGGATCAAGTTCGCAAAGCAGTGGCCGGTCTTGACATTGTAAGTTGATTCATTAAAATTAATAAAGAAATGCTTTTCCCGTCCCACTATATGAGTTCTTCATAGTTTATTGAATATATGTTTGAATCTCTAACCCATTAATTTGTAGTTAAAATGCATGGATAGTTTGTTGGTTGTTTTGTATGTAGGTCAGCCTTGGGAGGAGAGTTGCTAACAAGAGATCAAGCTTGAAGAAGGATCAACATCGAACGCCCGAAAAAAGGTATGCTTGTCTAACCATGTATTTTCTTAAAAGAAATGGGGATTAGGTCTGGGACGACAGTAGAAAGTAGGATTCTTTTGGTCTCATCGACATGCATGATATAACCCTAAATGCTAGTCCGTAGGGGTATTTCCCACCACAAAAGATGCCTAGACTATTCATTCATTGTATAAATATATGAGAAAGTTCAGAGCCAAGGGAGATCAAGGAAATTGAGAGGAGGATTTGTATCATTGATTTTTAGTATTTTATATCTTTTGTAAACTTTGTTTTCGTTTCAAATGGAGTAACAGATGGTTGGAATCTTTGGGATAAAGGACAAGTATTTTCAAAGAAGAATATGGAATTCCAAGCTGGTTAATGACTTTTGTCCTATGAGTAAAATTGTTTTGTTTTTCATTATAATATCTTCATATTCTTTGACTAATTGATTACGCATTGATTTAAATTAGTTTTAGTCTGTTTTATCAATACAAGGTTAATTGCTATCATTTATGTATTAATTTTTTCAATCTTTAAGAGTCTATTATCCCCAAAATTCATTTTGGACTTTATGATGAACTTATTATATTGAAGCTATATGGGATACAATTTACTCTTTGTCTTTTGTCATTTTGTAGATTGTGCAATGTTAATATTGTTTCCCATATAATTTCTGAATATGAAACTTTATTTATATTGAACCAGCTTTAGATTGTTCTGCATATAACTTTTCATGTTATGTTTTCATTTATATGGTTCATTATATTTTGGTTCTTTTAATATATGTGGCTAATAATCTATTAAAGTATTTTGAGTTTACATCTGATACTAGATAGTTGGTAACACCATTTACTGAGGATTGAAATTTCTTTCATTTTCAGTTATTTGGACATTCTAAAGTCACATGATAGATAATCATTTGCCTTTATGTCATCATAAACTCGTTTCAGAATATAAAAGACTTCTTTGAGTTTCTTCAAGAAGTATTATGCTTTCCTTTGTCATAGGTTTACACTTGACACAGGTTAAGAGGAGCTCATACAAATATAGAGAGATGAATTTATCTTAGCACTGTTGATCAACGAGAGGTTAGTTAGTGTATTATTTATTTAATTTGTTAATTTGTGAATGAATAGTTATTGCATCATCTAAACGTTAAATACTTTGCTTATTTTCGTTATATCATTAACAATATTATTCATCCATTGTTTATTAGTTTGGTATTTAGAGTATTGGAATAATTTTGTTTATATTCTTCATCTTTGTTTAGATCCATTATCTTAAAACAATTATTTTCACAAGGCTTTGCTTAAACCTTGTAAATTGTATATTTTTATTGTACATAAACATTGTTAGTTAAACATTTGTAATTAAAGTGTTGATTGTTAGAGTTGTATCTTAAGTTAGTTCACATCTTTTAGTTGTTTTAGGATCTTAGTCGGCTAACGGAGCCATAAAACCTGTCAAGGTAGATTATACCAAATGGCTTGGGTTAAATAAACAACCGCGGACCAGATCTTCCCTTCCTGTTGACGATGTTGAATAAATGTCCGTCAACAAGATGATAACCTGGAGAATGTGATTGTGTAGATGGTTGGATCAGGATCTTGTGGCTGAGAATGGATCAAAAAATGAAATCTCTGGGCTCCTGTTAAAAAATGTGGAAGATGGGAAAAAGGGATTATATATGGATGGTGGGCCCACAATGCCACCTCATTTTCATTAACACTATTGGTGATCTGGCGAGAGTGTTGTGAGGTGATTCAGAATATTACAGGAGATTGGGGCTACCAATCAGGCGGGTGAAAGACCGCTTGTGAGAGGAAAAGTTTTGATGATGGGGCGCATTCCAAGGGTAATCAAGTGTTGTTAGTTCCTCCAAGATATCTTCATCACAGTGGAAAATGTGAGAATGCAGGGGATCCTGTGAGGTGGCAAGGGAAACTGTCATCGGGTAACTATTATTTTCCTCAAGTGGTGAGGAATATCATGTACAGGGTGCAATGTCCCACTGGACATAAAGAAAATGTCACGATACTGTGGATGGTACCTTGTTCACTCGAGGACTGATGACAACATATAATGAATGTCAGTAATGTGAGACTCATTAGGGAGTGTCGGAGAGGGCTCAAGCCGAGATGTATGGCGTACTACGACTAATCTTTGGTGAAATTGAGGTAGAGATGGGCAATAATGAGTGTAATAAGCATATTTTGAACATATGGAACACACAAAATTGGTTTATATCCCTTTCTTGCGTGTGGTTGAGGACTTCATAGTAGCAATGGATGTACTTGGTGGAGTGGAAAGCAATGGGGTTGTTGTAGGGAGCTAGATAAGATTGCGTAACTCAGGAATAGTAGGAAAATTGTTAGTGGGGTATCCTTCTCTTTTTCATAGTGGACAAGGATGTTGAGCTCGGGGAGGGATTGGAGCTATGGAATTGTTCTTGCTTCGTCTGCCTCCGGTAGTGGCAGTGTTGC
Source organism: Picea engelmannii (assembly GCA_009831015.1). Lineage (NCBI taxonomy): Eukaryota > Viridiplantae > Streptophyta > Pinopsida > Pinales > Pinaceae > Picea > Picea engelmannii. The sequence continues at coordinate 197,816 of ML779316.1, forward strand.
CGCTACTAGGGGGTGGGGTTAGTGTGGCAGGAGCATGTACTGGGATCTTCAGTGGTAATCACTCTATCCGAGGAGGGAGAGATGGTGTAGCAACCATAGAGGGGGGATGAAGATACCAGACAATGATGGCAAGAACCATCTTTGGAAGGCTGAGAGTATCATCTACCTAGAATGCTTGGAATCTAGGTGGGGGGTAGAAAAAGGGAATTTGGGTAATGGCTTGGGCGACTATCTCCCAAACTGAGATTTTCCCTTGGAGAGGGGGGAATCCGGGCTAAGTGGTGTAGTGGGGTTCTAAGGGAACTCCTAAAGCAATAATTCTTTGATTGGTGGGATTTCGATGTGGAGACGGGCCTCTGTGAGAGGAGTATTGTTTCTGATATTTGTAACATTAGAAGACACTACACGCACTTGGGATGAAATAAAAGGGTGTAGGAAATAAAAGGGTGTAGGAGAGGTGGTGCTCCATGATATTCCCCCAATAAGTATGGGTCCTTGAATATTCCAAGACCCATGTCATTGACCGAAAAAATCATCTGAGCTAGTGTGGACAAGGGGGAGAATGTTATAATGTTGGCAGAATGATTAGGCTCGTAATGTGTAAGTTGTTCGATGGTGACGATTTTCCCGTTGTGGGGGAAATTAATCGTACGAAACATAGAAGAGGCTAGTGCCTTCATAGCATACATGTAGCTACATCCGAACAAGATATTGTAATCAAGTGGGGCATAGGTAAATTCAATGTCAATGACGATGGTTTTTCCCCCAAGTTCTAAAGGGACATTTTGGAATATCCCTTCAAGGGACAATGGGCGACCCTCGTAAGATATTAGGGTGATGGAAGATGGTACTATATTAGGTGAGATGAGTTTTTTCCATGCTACTTTGGACATGATTCATGTGGATGCACCTTCATCGATGATGCGTTGATGAACTATGATGTTCCAGATCTTAACTGGTATATGAAAATCTACTAGGGCAAGGAGGCGTGATTCTCTACTATCTAGATCAAAGGTGATGAGTTGAGTATCAAGGGGTTCAACTTCTCCCAAGGAAGAAAGAAATGACTTGAATTGTGATGGACCGGTTTGGAGGACCTCCAACACAAGCATGATTTCAGGAGACTTTGCTAAGTCATCGACTAGACTATAGTTATGGGATACCCTAGCATGAAGGTTATGTACATTTCGTCGTAACAACATGTGGGGTATAAGAGGGTTTGGTTTAGTGTTAGGGCGGGGAATCATTAGAGGTTGTCTAACTGTATCTAGAGATGTTTCTGAGGTGGTTGGGGTAGAGTTAGGAGGCATGCCATATTGACAACCGCGTTTTTTCAAAAGAATATCCTCTTCACTGGTAAGGAGGATATTGTGATTGGTCAGATTTCCAGGTTGAGTGGGACCTCGGTTTTGATATTTCCCCATTTGTGGTGGGGAAGGTATTATCTCTTGTTGGATATTCATTACACCTTGGTGTGGAATAGGGTTTTTCAAAATGGCCGGAAGTGGTAGCTGCAAATAATGATGTGGGGCCTGCTAAGGGGCAGGCAGTGTTGGAGGGTGTTGTGTGTTCATGGATTCTTTCATCTGTTTCAAATCAACAATTTGGGGTAAATGGTGAGTATAGTGTCAATACTCACCACATAGAGTGCAAGGGAAGTTAGTTCTAAGGTTATTATTGTTCCCTTGTCGTGGTTGATTGTTATTGTTGCCCCCAGCGGGATGATTTTTTTGGGGGGTTATTTCCTCCTAGTCTTGGGTTGTTATTGTTTTGATTTTTCACTTTCTTCCTGGAATTATTAGGCTAGTGAGTTGGATTTTCCATGTTTAACTATTCAAAAGTGTGAACATGTTGAATGGGAGAAGTTTGATCAAAATTAACACCAACATGTGGTTATCCTAGTGGAGGTGAAACCGATTGGGGGGGACCAGGGAAAGGAAAGTATGGATTTTTTTGTGGAGACGATCCATTTGGTGTGTAGGAAGTTCAATAATTTCCACTACTACTGGGGTTATATGTGGGGGTTGACAACAAACTCATACTTGGTTGAGAGACCGGATGCATCATGGGTAACAGTGGGGGTCCACCCAATGGTGGAGGGATAACAACATGATATGATTGTTGGTGAGTGGGAGGAGGGTAATAAGACGTCCCTCCATATGGATGTGGATATATATATGCACCATAAGTGGGTGATGAGTGGCCATAAGGGTTGATATGTTTCATAGAACTAATCAAACCATCCGCTGCGTGGGACATCCCAAGTTTTTCCTAGCCGAATGGTATGGTTCTGGGTGCATCAGGAAATACTCTGTATAAGTAACATGATTGAGCATTGTAATGACCTCCTCATTATGACAACCACTCTAATAACAGGTGCAAATTTTTTTATTTTTTTTTAAAGGTGTGTGCGGACGTGTGGAAGTAACAACACACTTGACTCTACGTCGCCCCTTGACAACCAACAAGAGACAACCACGACGTACATCAAAAGAAGACTGAAGGCACCCAACGAGTAACTGTAAACAATATATGACCATAGGCATAAGGCGCACAACACAAACATTAAGACATACTGGGGGTGCACCGTAAGAACACAGAGGGAAGAATCCATGGTGTTAGGGTTACTATTTCTGCACAGGAAAGCAAGGCGTTTAGTCTTATGTATTCTCGAAAGAAGATTAGTCAGGCTCCTGGCCGACTGCTCAGGCAGAAACTAGTAACCCGACCTAGAAAAAGATGCAAGCAATACAAACACAACAAGATGACCCCGACATATCACAGTGACAACAAGCAATAAACGCCCCTAGACATAAGGCATACAACTAGCAGCTGTAAGCAGAAAACGACACCAGGGGTTAAATACAATACAGTCACAGATGGAAGAGTCCAACAGTAGAGTTTACTATTTCTGCATCGAAAATCAAGGCTTTTAGTCTTATGTCTTCTCGAAAGAAGATTAGACAGTCTCCTGGCTGACTGCTTAGGCAGAAACTAGTAACCCGACCTAGAACAAGACACAAGCAACCAACTGAATACTATCAAGTACAACATAAATAAGAAAAACAAATACACCCCTTACGGAAGGCGCGTGACTAAAGGACTCTGACAACGAAACCCAAGTTTATCACTATTAAATGAACGACAACCCTCAATTACTAACTCCGAGTAATTTATTGTACGTAAATCCAGGACATTTCACCAATATGTTTTATCAATAACAATAGTTTACACTAGCATTGCAGTAAGATTACCATATCATTACCTTTCTAACTACAATAACATTGCAATAAAAACAATGATCATTCATTCCAGATGATATCAACTCTAGCATTGCAATTTATTTATATGGAAAGAACCATACAATTACATATTCAACAACATATTACAATTACAAAAACAATGAACCATTATTCAATGACATTCCTTTACGTGTTACAGTGACAAAATTACCTAAACAATACCTTTACACCTTGCTAAGAAAACTTATGATATCATTAACCATAAAACCATATCCTCACCTTTATATTCTAAAATACCCATCAAGTTAACAGTCAATGACTTTGACTTTTATTTGATTATCGTAAACATCTAGAAAAAGACCATTTGGAAAAATGTTTACAATACTACGAGAGTAAATAAAGAAGAATAAAGATTATATTAACTAGATTGGTTTCAATGTATTATCATTGAAATAAGATCAAGTATTAGTGAATGAAATTGTAATTTTGATGAAGTTGTTGTTTTTAATACAAAAGAAAAGAAGTGATTCAGCACCCTTGAATATACATGTTATAATTAGATTGTGCAGTGTTATATATATATATATATATATATATATATATATATATATATATATATATATATATATATATATATATATATATATATATATATATATATATATATATATATATATATATATAT
>ML779316.1:201857-214629 GCA_009831015.1 Picea engelmannii
ATGATCTTATATATATATATATATATATATATAAGATCATTTAAGCATTTCATAAAACCGTTTAGAATAATTTCCCTCCTTTTGGGGGGATGTAAAGATTTTATTAAATATAAAATTTAATTTAATTAACATTAAAAATATTTTACAAATGGGACTACGCTAGCCTTAGCATAACACAATCCATCAAAGGGAAGCTAAAACCATAGATGATCATGAAGAGTCCAAACATAGGAAAGGTTTCTTTGGGAAATAAACTCACTCATTTCAAGGTCGTAGATCAAATATATAAACATCGTTCATCACATGAATTCATAAGGAAAATACAGTCATAAAAACTTCTGTTGGTTATCTAGCTAGTTCTTTCTGAACTTGAATTTCAGATGCAGTTTGAATTGGTCTGAGCTCAACAGAAAAACTGAAAACTTGAAGGCCTGCTACGTAAGGCAGTAATAATAAGGCAGGACGTATCAATGCATTAATAACTTCATTTTATGTTGTCATTTAAGATAGCCACAATCTTAGTATAGCGAATTTCCATGAAATTTTATTACTAGTACATTTAATATTCAATTTATTTTTGCATTTTAAAATTGCATTTTACATTTGTCATTTGAATACCAACCGGTGGCATGACAACAACTTTCCATAAAACGTTATGACTACAGCATTTAATTCTTTTTTTAACGGCAAAATCATCACCCTCACATAGTAGAAACATCCTATTCTAAAAAGTTCCTTTTTCATATTAAAGCAATATAAATTATGGTACCATGCTTCCGCCCTGTGCTCTACCGATTGGTATCAACACTCACTGCTATTTCCTGTAACTTATCTGATAGAATCCCGATGTTCTTGCAGTCTAGGTTAAGTCATAATGCATTAAATTAACGTTGAATCCAACACCATCGATTTCGTTACATTTCTGAAAAACTTAATTGCAATTAAACTTGCTGGGTAGTAAGCATTAATTCGTGGCATCTACAGTCTGGCAGAGTAAGGGTTTTAAAAAGATTTTCTTTTTGGTTTTAGCGTCATTTTGGGTGCCATCAAACGGAGACCGGGAAGGAACAGTGATAACCGCTCGCAGCCTGTGTAAGTTTACCCGTCAATAGCTCGTAGGAAACTTTTATTTAGAAAATTACCCAGTCCAACCCTAAATGATGAACTGAATTTACGATACTATTAATTTACCAAAATGATAGTGATCATAAAATGATACAGATAGTATCGTTAAATTGATAAAGATATGGAAAAAGATTGACTGTACCGAATTGATTTACTGTACAAACCACTTGACAATATTAGTTGTACCGAATTGGAATGAATCGATAACAAAATCAAAACATGGAACCCTAAAATATATATCATAATCTCATTGCAAACTGTGTAGTTTTGAAACTGGGCGCATAAGAAAAAGTTCAATATATTAAATAACTGGAATTCGATGGTGGAATTAGGCTATCATTTTACGAGCGTTGCAAAATTTAAAAACACCGGCACAGTAAAAAAAAACGCCCAGTATAAACAAGTAAAACGCAGATCCTTCAACGCCCAACACATACAATGAATGCCATAAAAAAAACGCCCAAGATGTACCAGCAAAACGCAGATCATTCATCGCCCAACACATCCATTCTTCTCATGGCTAGAATGCAACGATAACAATCTCAGACAATTTCCATAATACCAATGGTAACAAATTCATACGATTTGTCGACTACAATGATGACAATTTTAGACCATTTCCAGAATACGAACAAGCTCCATCTCAGATAATTGCAAGAATGCAATGATAACTAATAAAGACAAATTTCGGCATACAATGAAAACAATTTCAAAACATCTACCCCAACAAAAGGTTTCCAGAACATTATCGTTGTAGCATACAAAAACGAACCACCACAGCTGAAGCAACATCTTAATATAATGCATCATAACCGCATAAGAGAATAACTAGATAGTCTACCCTACCAGAAATAAAATTCATATTGTTGCTTCTCGCCCACTTCAGATGACATTTCGTGCTCCGTGCTGCTTCCCGCGCTCCGTGCCGCTCTCGCTCACCGACCGTAGAGACCTCACCGGTACCTCCCAGCCAATCTCTAGGGGTACTCTCCTTCCCCCTTAGCCCCCCGAGCCGCAAAGGAGCCACACAATCCAGAGATAAGACTAGCTTCTCAGCTCGCCTCCAAGGCTGAGCTACCTCTCCAATACAGCTGAGATAAACCCAACTCCTCCCAAGCAATCTGTCAAGCCACAATCCGACAGCGTAACGTTACGCTAACCGTTCCTTCCCCCTTCCTTCTTTTCCCCTTCTTTTATAGAAATTTGAGACCCACCTACTTTCCTAAATCATTATTAATTTAATTTTTTTATGACAAACCTCTAAAAATTCTCTATCATCCAAGTGTCACTCATCCCCACGGTTCTCCAAAAATTTATTTCTTTTTAATAATTAAAAGACTCAATTCCCTCACCCCCCTTTAATCGCTCCTAGAATTACTCCTAGGGTTCCTAGATCTCTTCTCATGCTTTTAATAACTTTCCTAAAATGAAGTTTCCAAGATTTAGTTCATTTTAGTAACTCCTTAATTGCTGATTCCTTTTCTTTTTACCCTATCTCCCCTACTTTCCATTATTAAGTTTCCTTTATTACAAGTTTCCTTATTTCTATTATTTATTTCTCTCTTTTTATTTTTTTTAAACCCAAGAGATAAATGCGCTTATTAATCCTTTCTATATTTTTAAATTCATTACTTTTATACTCTCACATGTTTTTTTACTTTATATTATTTTTTACCATTGACACCACATATTTTAATTAATTTATCCCCCTTCTTCACCTTACCCCCTTTAATTTTAAGAAGACTTTAATTAACACCTAGGAGGGTTTTAGTTTATTCCCTCATGTTTATTTTTGTAGGATCTTTTCTTAGGGCTTGTCAAAATTTTATCTTAGAGATGTTTTAAATTTAGGTTTAGATTTGAACTGGGGGATAATTAATTAGGGGAGGCGTTGTAAGAATTTATCAGGCATTAAGGTCTTAGGGTCATCTAGGTTGTCTCATCATCATCACCAATGCGAAGTGCCCTTCAGGATGCACTACGTGCTCCAAGGGTGTCACTCGCCTTGTTTGCTTCTGTTGTGCGACGTGCCCTTCAGGATGCACCACGTGCTCCAAGGGTTCCACTCGCCAACCTGTGTTTCTTTTGCGTGACGTGCCCTTCAGGATGCACCATGTGCTCCAAGGGTGTCAATCGCCGACTTGACGGATTGGTAGACATCTATAACCCCTGGAGTCAACACTCCGCCAGGTGAACTTGTGGGAGACTAAGGGCTCTAAGGAATAAGGCCCCCGCCTTATTGCGCGCCCCTTAGAATCATTGTGAGCGACTGTCGCAGTCTTCCCTCATGGCATCGTGGGTCCTCTCGAACTAGGTAATCGTTAACCTACAGTTCGAGCCACGACGGGAGTGCTAGTAGGCTGTGGCAGAGCTGTTGTCCACACCTCTCCCTCAACCTCTCTGGAAATCATGTGTGGCCCCTTTACTCCATATGTGAGTCTAGTCGACAAGCTATCGTCAGCCTGCATCATCAACCATCATGTCAGAACGTCAACAACATATCATAAAATCAATATCATATCATCAAAACAAGCAATATCACCGTAAATGAATCAACCCAAATATCATACTCCCTGACTCAATCCAGAGTCCAAGGGGGTTCCACCGATGCCTCTGCATCCTCCAGGTCCGAAACCCTGCACACTCAATGAAACTGAGTCAGCAGCACCTGTCTACATCAAAGTAGTAAAAACATCCTGTCATCTATCTTAACGCATCATAATGAAGGTTAAATGTTTTATCATCATAAAAATCCAGATCACTTGCGAGCAAGTGTCCTCAAAGAATAATTTTTGTAAGTGCACCAGAGCGGGATGTTACATACACACCCTCTTGGTCTAAACTTCATCCCAAAGTTTCTCAGTATAAATGCTGAAATAAAAGTACCACAATATCATAAGTATCACAGTATCATAAGTCTATCTATCGAATAAAAATGGAAACTATTGGAGCATATCATATGCGTCCTCCTAGGTCGCCGAGTGTGGACTATAACTGTCCCACTAGACCTTGACCTAATCTATCATTCGACGTTGTAACTGTCGAACGCGATGATCTAAAATGAAGACTGGCTCAGCCGTGAGTGATCCCTCATCCGATACCTACAAGGAACTCATGTCAATCACGTGTGTAGGATCACTAATATAATGTCTCAAAACAGATACATGAAAAACATCGTGCATACGCCTCAAAGAATCAGGCAAGGCAAGTTGACAGGCCACAGGCCCCTTTCTCTCCACAATCTCGAAAGGTCCCACAAACCTAGGAGAGAGTTTATCTTCCTTTCTAAACCTGATCGAACTTTTATGAGGTTTAACCCGCAAGAAGACTCGATCGCCGACCTCGTAACTACGGTCGACTCGGTGCGCATCGGCATAACTCTTCTGTCGATTCTGCGCTTCTTTTATCCTTTGTCTTATGGTTTGCATTTGCTCTTCCATCTCTTGGATCTCTTCTGGTCCCACCGGGACCCTATCCTCAAGACGATCCCAACTTAAGGGTGTCTGACATGGTCACCCATAAAGGAACTCAAAAGGCACCATCTTAATGGTGCTATGGTAACTGTTGTTATAAGCGAACTCTACTAGAGGCAAGAATTCCTCCCAACATTTTTGTTGGTCCATCACGTACATGCGCAACATGTCTTCCAAGGTTTGGTTCATTTGTTCCATCTGTTCGTCAGTCTCTGGGTGATACACAGTACTAAAGTTAAGTTGAGTTCCCAAGGCCTCTTGGAAACTCATCCAAAATCGTCCAGTAAACACCGATCCTCGATCGGATATAATCCTCTTAGGCACTCCATGCAACCTCACAATCTCACTGATGAAAACTCTCGCTATGTCCGGTGCCTGATACGTCATACGCACAGGAATAAAGTCAACACTCTTCGTCAGAGTGTCTACTACTACAAAAATTGAGTCGTGTCTCCTTACCGTCAGTGGAAATCCAACAATAAAATCCATCGAAATGACTTCCCATTTCGATTCCAGAATGGCATGTGGTTGAAGTAATCCTGCCGAGTGTCTATGTTCATCCTTTACCTGCTGACACTCGAGACATCTAGCCACAAAGTTGACTATGTCGGCCTTCATTCCCTTCCAGAAGAATAAGGGTTTAAGGTCTTCCCTCATCTTCGTAACTCCTAGGTGATCCATGTAAACTGCTCTATGAGCCTCGCTCAGGATCAACATCCTCAACTTGTCGTTTGGAAGTACGTAAATACGACCTCTAAACCTCAATAACCCATCGCTATCAAAAGAAAATCCCTCATATCGTGGTACCATCATTGTGTTTTGTCCGATAAAATCCTCGACTTCTTTATACCAGTCATCGTCACACTGTAAATTCATCGTCACGTAGATTCGTCTGAAGAGGTAACACTGAAAATATGCATGGCCTACGACTCAAAGCATCTGCCACTCGGTTCACTGTTCCCTTTATGTAAGTATTCTCGAAGTTGTACTCGCTAAGCAATTCCGACCAACGCCGTTGTCGCGCGTTCAGGTCGCTTTGCGTGAAAATGTGTTGTAGTCCACAATGATCAGTCCTTACTTCAAATCTTTGTCTAAAAAGGCAGTGTCTCCAAACCTTCAAGGCATAAACGATGGCTAATAACTCCAAATCATGCGTCGCATAGTTCTCCTCATGCCTTCTCAGCTTCCTCGAAATGTAAGCAATCACTCGTTCGTCCTGCATCAAGACTCCGTCTAAACCTTCCTTGGATGCGTCAGTGCATACCAAGAAGTCGATGTCCATGTCAGGGACCTTTAGTATCAACGTTGTTGTCAACAACTCCTTAAGCCTCCTAAACGCTTCTGCGCATTTCTCTATCCAAACCAACTTCTTGTTTTTCTTCTGCAATTCCGTGATAGGATTTGCTATCTTAGAAAATCCCTCAACAAACCATCTATAGTATCCTGCTAAACCCATAAAACTACACACTTCTGTGACATTTGTCGGTGCAGGCCATTCCATAATAGCCTCAACTTTTGCTGGATCCACGACAATGCCTTCGCCAGAGATGACATGCCCTAAGTAGTGAATCCTCGATTGATAAAAAGAGCATTTGGACAACTTCCCATATAATTTGTGTTCTCGTAAACATTGTAGTACCAAACGCAAGTGCTCATCATGCTCCTCCGTCGTCTGAGAGTAGATCAGAATATCGTCAATGAATACTTGGATGAACTTGTCCAAGTACTTGCGGAACACCCCGTCCATCAAACTCATGAATACCCCTGGGGCGTTTGTCAGTCCAAAAGGTAAAACAGTAAACTCATAATGTCCAAATCTCGTCTTAAAAGCGGTCTTAGGGATGTCATCCTCCTTGATCCGTAACTGGTGATACCCTGATCGCAAATCGATCTTGGAGAACAGCGTCGCACCCTTCATTTGATCGAACAGATCATCAATTCTCGGTAAGGTATATTGATTCTTGATCGTAGCCTTGTTCAGTTGATGGTAGTCAATGCAAAGCCTCCATGATCCGTCCTTCTTCCGGATGAAAATAACTAGTGCACCCCATGGTGACACACTAGGACGTATCAGTCCCAGGTCCAACAACTCCTTCAGTTGCATTTTTAACTCTTGCAACTCCGGGGTCGACATCCGATAAGGAGTTCTTGCTATCGGTTCGGTCCCCGGTTTCAGGTCTATAGTAAAATCCAACTCTCTTTCTGGTGGCATCCCAGGCAACTCCTCTGGAAATACGTCCGCAAACTCCTTCACCACCAGAAGGTGTTCTAGACCTTCTGCTACTCCCTTTTCGTTTAGCACAAGGATCGCATAAAGCTTGCACCCCTTGCACATACTCTTTCGTAACTGTAAGGAAGAGACGAACCTCAGGGATACTCCCTGGTTCCATCCTATGATCACCCGTCTATGTCCTTCATCATCGACCAAGCTCAACCTCTTCTTCTTACAGTTGAGTATTTCCACATGCGTTTCCAACCAATCCACACCAATCACGATGTCATAAGATCCTAATATCGTGACGTACAAGTTGACCCTCGTGACAAACTCTCCCAGGTTAAGGGCACAGCCCATAACCTTTCCTCCAACCTTCTGTTTGGCTCCTGTTGGCAGCCAATCATTTTTTTATTTGCTCTTAAAAAACGCTTCCTACACCCCTTGTCTCGGTAATGAAAAATCATCATCGCATTGTGCTTCTAGACATTTGTTTCATTTTTGCGACAATTGCAATTTGGTCTCGATTTGATTTTCACAACTGTAAGTGTGAAAATACCTTTTTCATCGTTTGGACTGTAGTCGTCTTTTATCGATTTCTCCAAAAGACACTTGACCATCGGTTTATCACATGACTGCTAAAGATTTTCTCGAACTTATGTCCTTGAGCATACTATTACCTTGATTGCGCATTTGGATATGTTTGATTGCTAAGCCTTTGGGCATAAAAAATTATTGATTTTATTATGATCTTATAAAAGTCATAATGGATTTGGTCTTATTGCTTTGATTCTTATTGCTATGGGCTTTTCACTCAGTTATTATATGAGAAATTTTGGATCATTATGTTCTAAAAGACTTTGGAATGCAAACATTTGAATGTGCAAATACATTGGTAAATTTATGAAGTCAATTCAAGAAATAAGCAATGGTTTGAAGGCACATGGATTAATCATATTGGATTTTACAAATCGATGCTTGGTATATTGTTTGGTAAGTTGATATTACATTTAATGATTCATAGTTCCAAATTATGTATTGGCATCGATTAATTTTTAAACCTTGGTGTAGAACGATTGATTGACACGTTGGATATGGTGTTGGATTGAACTGTACACTTGGCATGAGTATAACGCATGGTATTGGTTCTGCTCCGGGTGACTGGCACGTTAATATGATTACACATCTATTTGCTGGCCGATACGCATGGTATAAACGATTATGGTTTAATAACACTGTACTCAGTCATTAATACAGTGCGTGGCGGTGGTAATCCCACCACCTTCGCACGCATGCAGTTAATTCCGGTCTATTCGAGCTTTGAAGCCATCAAACCTATCATTTTTCAACTCTGTGCATTGTTTCATTCAGTTTGAACCCTACCATGTACAGAGGTTATGGCTCTTGTCATAAGGGCCAAGCCTAACGGGTGCCAAGCACTGTTGACATTCAGTGGTGCATGTAGCGACCTGGAACAACACGGGTGGCTCGCTTTCATAAGGAATTTTGATGGCTATGACCTCACAGTGGCTCGACAATTTGCGTTATCGTTCGATGGCTGTCAAGCCAAAGTTGGAGATGTCTAGCTTGAAATTACTGAAGAATTTCTCAGCCTGACAACCGGCTTGCCTGCCAAGGGACAAAAATGGTCGAAAAGTTGCAAGGTAGATGATGTCCCATGGACATTACTGTTCCAATCTCGCAAAGTGAACTCATGCAACAGAGGGTTGCCTGCAAAGATGTTGAAACCCCGCTGGTATGATCTCTTGATGATTATCAAGCATTTCGTTACTTGTGAAGGTAGGTATGGGTTTATTTTCTTATTCCACCTGCGTTTATTAATGGTCTTCATGGGTTTTGAACTAAGTATGCCTCACTATCTGCACTGAAGTCTGTTCAAAATGGCTAAATGATACAAGCATAGCCAGGCTGACACTAGCCTCTTCCATGTTGGGTTGATCAAAATGGTTTTGGTTTACGAATTAGGGTTACGTCGTGATACTTGGCATGATTTTCTTAGCCGTAATGGTTTTAGAGAGTCTAACCCTCCAAAGGTAGATAAGCCCATGGTGACCGAGAGCAAAGCTACCGCTGTGCCTTATGATGTTTTATTACCTAGACCTAACCCCGAGTCACCTATGAGTTTGCCTAAGGCCGTGCCAAAACAGACTGAAGTTGCTAAAGCTACAACCCAAAAGACTAGAGCGAAGACTGGTGTTAATACTCGAGGCAAGAAAAATGCAAGATTGATCTCTCGCATGGCGAGGAACAAATCTAAGCTTCCTGTCAAAACAGAGCCCATCGTGGTTAGCAAGGACTCTGATTCAGACATTGAACGATTTCTCGCCAAATAATATCCTTACTCTGAGGGATTGTGTAGCAAACCGCCTCAGGATTTCGTTAGGAACCTCCCTCCTTGTCTGCGGGATAACCCTGACTTTCCTGGTATTGAACCGCTCCATGAAACCCTCGGGGAATCATCAAAACCCCCTTCTGTTCAGCCTGTTGCTGCACCTTGTGATCAATGTGGGTTATGGGTTGAAATATACTATTTGGATGTACCTACATTGCAATCCAGGATCTACGATTTGGAAAACCAAGTGGAAAATCTCACTGGTCAGAATGCAAAGGTGCAACCTTCTGATAAGAAGCAACGAACCACGGGTTCAGTCCTATTCAAAAACGTCGATTCTGCCACTGCAATTATCAATTCAAAATTGACATAAGTCCAAGCAGCTGTGATGGTATATTTTTCTCATTTATATTACTCTCTTTGTACATATTTCGCCTGCTCTGTTACATAAGCATGCTTCGTTGTATATAATGTTTGTTTTATTTTTGGTTATCATTCGATTGGATTTGGTTTTTGATTCGATAGATCATCGAATAGATATGATTGTTCAAAATTAGCTCGATGTTCTGTTGATAATACAAGCTGTTAAAAATAGTCTGTTGATTGGTATCCTAAATTTTGAATTACAGTCAATGGTATAATTCGAATTGGTTATGATATGAGTATGATTAATAGATGGGTTAACTGTTTAAATTTCATTCGACCAAATTTCATACTTTTCTGTTGATACATAACCGAATCGCAACTAATTTGATTCTCATTGATTGCAACTTATTCAAATTGGATTCTGATTAAGGTTACGATGTTGTTTCTCTAATTAATTCCGTGAAGATTGGTGTGGATTATTGCTCAGTTCATGAATCTGTAGATTTTATCTTGCCTTTGTCCATTGACTGTGTAAAGGTTCTTGATTTGATATGATTTCATCCGATTACAATGGAGGTTGTTTACGCATTGTGATTTTAATTAAAGGTTATCGATTCGTTACTATAACTAGTCGATGGCAGTTATGACCATATCTATGAACTGTTGGAAATTCTGCATATAAAGTCTATGACTAGATTTTATGGATAGAGTTATGCCTATTTTATCGTGACCATTTTTGGCTATTGATTAAATGTTTTGGATCCTATGCAAACCGACAATGATTGTTTTGTATTTCATACGATTTGGTTTACCATTGATTGCATTCATGGAACAGTCTTGTTAAGATTTGATTCGATTTTATGACAATTGGGAAAACAGAGTATTCCCACTCTGTCCCGATTTTATTCTATTCGATTTGGTTTGATTTAAAGGATTATTTTTATTCAATCATTAGTAATTTCTTTATGATTGGATTCGATTTGATTTTGATTATATATCTGGTCCTATTTACTATTCTAGACCAGCTACAGAATCAGAAGATTCTGTAGCTAAGTCTATAGAGTCATTTTTTTTATTTGTTTTCTCAATAAAATACTCCTCTAACTTGATCTTTATGTCTATTACAGGAAAATTCGAATTGGTAATGGATATGAGGGGCAGTTGGAAGATATCTTAAGGATTTCACTTACATTTTTAGTTACTTAGTTTGAGAGATTTGTGGGATTACTCTCAGATTGTGTAAAACTGTTTGCTATTATTCACAAGGATGTTTTACCTTGTGAGAAACTTATATAAACCTATGGTTTTGTAATAATCAAACATCATCATCAGTTGTGTAAGAACAAGGATATGTAATTCTGATTCAAACTGGAGCAGATTTGATGTGTTGTCATAGCTTTTGCTTTTCAATATATCGACACTTTGTCCCAAGTTTTGTATATCATTTTGTTTATGGTTTAGTATTACTTTGTTATCTAAATCACATGCATATGATATAATTTCTTACTGTTATACATATCTTGTTCCTTCCTAAGAAATAAAGAACATAACAGTTGTTGATTCATTTTATGAATGATAGATTTGTCTTCTTTGTAGGCTGAATTGTTATATAAGTTTTCTGCACAATAGGTTTTCCTTTTGCATGAGATTTATCATCAGAAAACTGTTATGATTTATTTTATGTCTTGTTTGTCCTGTAACATACTTCAAGAAGAAGCATGGTTGATCCTTTGCGAGAAGCTTAAGGATTAAATGGTGTGAATTTCTTCCTCCAACTAGATTAAGAAGTCATCTTACATAGGGCAGACTTGGAGCGTTTCCAGGTTAATTAGTTAGATGTTTATTGCTTTGATTAATTAGTATAATATAAATGATAGTTTAGTTAGATTTAGATTACATTGTTTTATTTCAGTAATGTATATTAGATTGTCTAATTTCAGTTAGCTTTCTTTCCTTTTCATAAATACAAAAAATCAAAAAAGAGACCCTTGGCTATCTCAGGGAAGCGATCACATTAGTTTCACAGGTTTTAATTAAATCTGTAATTTGTCCATATTGTATATTTTTGAATAAGGAATATCATAGATGATAATTAGGTAGTTGATTTGAGTTATTATAATCATAGTTAGTATCTTGTTTATATAAGTAGTTAGTAATTTCTAGTTAGATTAGTGTAGTTTGTTTAGTTTGCTTTATTAGTTTCTAGTTTCCTTTATTAGTTTAGTTCTTTGTCTTTGTTTTATTAGTTTCTAGTTTCCCTTTAGATTTCTTAACTCAGATCAATTCTCTTTGGTTTCCATATGAGACCTTAGGGCGGCCAACGGAGCCGTTAAACTCATCAGGGTGGTCCATTCCAAACGGCTTGGGTTATTTAGACAACCCCGGACCGGTTCCACTCTCCCAGTTGACGGACGGTCAATTTCGTCCGTCAACAAATGGCGCTAGAAGGAGGGCCTAAACTAAATTAATGGAACGAGGTGGTCACAAGACTCCTCCACCCCCTAATCTCTCCCCTATAGTGACTAGAAGCCGTTCATTCAATAGTATTCCCCCTCAAACAACAACTACTTCAACCGAAGATCCTTAGATCACAGTTGAGCCAGCAACCCCTAATCCTATAGGCGGTGATATGCAAGAAATTTTCAGACAATCTCTTATTAAATCACATAAAGCCTTTTCTAGTCTTAGGCAACCAAATCTCCTGTGGGGTCAACCTCTAGACTTCTCTGAAGTGAGAGAACAACTAGGTGATATAAACCTTACTATAAATCCTACAGATCCTAACAATAATCCTGCTACAGGAGGATTTGGGATACCTCCTTCACCACCTCCCTCATCTCCTTCTTCTTCTAGAGGAGATTCCTCTTCCGACGAAGGCAAAAGACCTTCTCAGCCTTCTACACCCACTACCCCAATGGAAAATCAGAACAACCCTGCTAGACCTTGGTTGGACCAGGATGTCGTAGCTGTACCTGGAGACCAACACCCTTTGCCTAAGCATCCAGAGAAATGGCTTCCTAAGTTTGATCCCGATTCAAAACAGATAGCTGAAGATCATATCAAAAAATTTATGCTAGCCATTAGACTCCGTAACATTGAGCATGAAGATGTTGTCTGTAGGTTGTTCCCTTACACCTTTGAGGGTAATGCATCCACCTGGTACTTTGCCCAGCAGCCTCACACTATAGTATCTTGGGAAAAAATTGAGTCATGTTTTTTGGAAAAATTTGGAGATGGTAAACC
>ML779316.1:217095-256954 GCA_009831015.1 Picea engelmannii
CTGAAGCAGATCTACTTGCTAATGTTGCCTCTAAACTTCTTCCTGCAGAAGGCTTATCTCCAAACGCATTCTCCGTGGAGCTTTTGTTCCGACCATCTGTTCCAGACAATATCACAAACTGGAGAGTATTTGACGATGATCGGAAAATCATTAAATTTCTGCACATGGAAGAGACCTTCCAAGGCGCCGTGATTGATGAACAAATGCATGATGATAATTTGCATGACTTTACGGTAATACCTAATCCGAAACCTTCTGAAGCTCTATTGGACATGGTAAATTCCTTACCCAAATCTGTTGCTAGATTAGAAAAGTTTTATGATTTTGAAGATAAATTCAAAAAAACGGTCAATTGTAAAACCAACAGTCCCTCATTAACTTATGAAAAAGTCAATTTAGGAACCAGTGAAAATCCTCAGTGTATCAACTTAGGCTTGGGATGTTCAAAACAAGAAAAAGATGCTTTTGTCAAATTATTTAAATAATTTAAGGATGTCTTTTATTGGACTTACGAAGATCTTAAAACATTTGATCCTAATATTATACAGCATGTCATCCCAATGAAACCCCAAACCTTGCCTTTTCAACAGAAACTGAGAAAAATGCACCCCAAACTAGAACCGACCGTACAAAAAGAATTGAACAAACTCCTAAATGCTAAAATATTTTTTCTTGTCAGACATACTCAATGGGTATCCAATCTCGTCCCAGTGCGGAAGAAAAACGGGGAAATTTGGCTTTGTGTCGATTTCCGGAACCTGAACAAAGTGTCTGATAAAGATAATTATCCTGTCCCTCCTATGGAACAGATACTTCAACAAGTATCTGGTTCCGAGAGGCTATCTTTACTAGATGGTGTCTCAGGATACAATCAAGTCTTAATGTCTCCACCGGACCAGTTGAAAACTACCTTCCGTACCCCATGGGGCACTTATGCTTATCGCAAAATGCCCTTTGGATTGATTAATGCCGGTGCTACCTTTCAGAGAGCAATGGATATTGCTTTCCGTGGCTTGATCAATCATTCCGTGGTAGTCTACCTAGATGATGTAACTATGTACTCCAAAAACAAAAAAGATCATCTAGCTCACCTACGAGTTGTTCTGCTGCGATGTCGTAAATTCGGTATTTCCTTGAACCCCAAGAAATCTATCTTTGCAGTAGAACAGGGTAAATTACTCGGATTTATTGTGTCTAGTGATTGAATGATTATTGACCCTGAGAGGACACAAGTCATTGCTAAACTCCCCCCACCTACCTCCAAAAAATCCATGCAGTCCTTTCTAGGTCAGATCAATTTTGTGAGAAGATTAGTCCCCAGCTTCTCTGAAATGGTCAGACCTCTCCAGTACCTAATAAAGAAGGACACCCAATACCACTGGGGACCCACTGAAAACCAAGCTTTTAATGATATAAAGAAGGCCATAATTGATGCTCCGTCTCTCATGAGCCCTGATTTCTCTCAAGACTTTACATTCTATACTTTTTCCTCTGATCGTTCCTATGTCACAGTTCTAACTCAAAAGAACACCGAGAACAATGAAGTACCCATTGCCTTTATGAGATCCGCTTTCAAAGGTGCTGAACTTAACTACCCAGCGATTGATCGGCAAGCCTATGTTGTCTTTAAGGCAGTTAAGCATTTCTGATCTTATCTTTTGAAGTCAAGAACCAAGGTCATTGTTCCTTACCCTGCCGTTAGGAATTTGTTAGTGCAAAATGAGTTAGGAGAGAAAAGAGCCAACTGGGTCACCTCCTTGTAGGAATTTGACTTAGAAATCACCCCAGCCCAAATCGTGAGAGGCCAAGGGTTATGTAAATTGGTGGTTGATTCAGAAGCTGAACAACAAGAAGTTAATAACACATTAGACCTAGAAAGACGTGATCAGAGTATGATTTGCTGTACTCAAAACCTCGTAAGTCCTTGGTATGATGATATTCGACACTATCTTCAACATGGATCAGCACCCCATCATATCGACCCTGCCAAAAGAAGAGCTTTGAGATTAAAGTCCGCATCCTTTCATCTGGTTAACGATATACTGTTTCATCATAATTTTGATGGCATATTGATGCATTGTCTTGAGAAAGACGAAGCAGAGAAAGTCTTTCTTGAGTTGCATGCAGGAGAAGCTGGTGGTCACTTCGGTGGCGATACTACTTCTCATAAAGTTTTAAGAGCCGGTTACTACTGGCCAATAATTTTTAGAGACGCCCACACCTTGTGCCGAAAATGTATCATTTTTCAGAAAGCGTCAGGGCGATTGCAAAAACCAGCCTTCCTGTTGCAACCCGTCATAGTCGATTCTCCTTTCCAGCAATGGGGCCTTGATATCATTGGTCCTATTAACCCTCCATCCTCACAACAACACAAGTATATTGTGACAGCCACTGATTGCTTTACTCGATGGTCTGAAGAAGCCATGCTAAGAACTGTTAACACAAGTCAGGTGATCGCTTTTCTTAACTCGCATATCATCACTCGTTTCGGCATACCTGATAGTTTAGTATTTGATAATGCTTCATACTTTTCCTCTCTTGAGATGAGTAACTTTTCCTTAGAGAAAGGAATAAAGCTTAAGTATTCCGCGAGTTACTACCCCCAGGGTAACGGCTTAGCATAATCAACCAACAAGAACTTGATCAAGATAATCAAGAGAACCGTGGCTGAAAATCACAAGAACTGACACAACGCACTACATAATGCACTGTGGGCTGACAGGGTAACACCCAAAGCTGTTGTAGGTAACTCTCCTTTTTTCCTCGTTTATGGCAGAGAAGCCATTTTGTCGCCTCATATTCTTCTTCCTTCACTCCAATTATTGCAAAAAGTTCAAGAAGAAGAATGTCCCCCTTTAGAAAGCCGTATCAATGCTCTGATGAAGTTAGAAGAAGTAAGAACCCAAGACAAATGTAAATTAGATCAACATCAACAATTGATTAAAATTTGGTTCGATTCTAATTTTGCTTCTGATAGGAATTTTGAAGTTGGCGATCTCGTCTTAAAGTGGGACAAACCACACGAAGGGAAGGGTGAACACACTAAATTTCAAAATTTGTGGCTTGGGCCATTTTTGATTGCTGAAAAGTTGGGTCCTAGTTCATTTCGCTTGCAGAGTCTTGAAGGGAAGATTGACACCTACCCGATGAATGGCCAAGCCCTGAAAAGATACTTTGCCTGATTTCTATCTTTGTATATTATGTAAATATTTCCTTTTGTTTTTATTTTTTTTCTTTCGTTTTCATTTTATGATTTTGATTTGATTGATTAGTTCAGTGTGTTTTGAAACATATCCATGCTTATATACTGAACCATTCAGACATAGACCATAGAAAAATCTCATCGCTGAAATAACTTCTGGAAGATTGTACAAACATCAGTAAATTATATTTCTGAAGATGATATTGAAAAAGATGTTTGAAAGAAGTTTGCTAATTTCAATCTTTAAGTGAAGTTTGTTGTGATTATATTTACCTTTTTATGCTGTCCCTTTTCCATAAAGGAATGACTCAAAAGGATGTCTCCCTGTCAAAGTGAGTTGTTTTAGAAATAAAACATTTTTGGAGATGAATAAGGATAGTATGAAAAAGTTCTGATGAGGTCTAAAAAATGTGAAAAAATATCAAGATTTTTCAGCGTCACCCCGCTCAGCGATCCATGAAGGAAAGAAAAAAAAAAAGACAAATAAGAGTTGTGGGAAGTGTTTGTAAACCCGTCGAGATACTGAACAGGTCCGCTGGCAGTGGGTAAATGCAAGCATGGCGCCAAGACAACTTCGCCGGGGTACTGAACAGGCCTGCTGGCAGCGAAGCAATGTCGGGTACATGAAAATCTTAAAAATTATGAGAAACCTCTTTAAAGTCCTTTATTATAATCTAGAGCTTCTTGATAGGATAAAGACGTCCGAGTGGGTTAAATGGAAACCCTGTCGAGGCTATGGACGCCTGCTGGAAGCAGTGGCCATGCCAACGGTATTGAGGATTTTATCATAAAAATAATGACTTGCTGATCTTTAAGACTGTTATTGGTTTACATCTTTTAAAACTTCGCTGAAAAGATGATGAATGATGATGTAGGACGATTTTCTGGTTGTTCTTTCAAGACAAATTTTTCTTTGATGTCCTGATCTGAATTCATTTTCTTTTGACAGAGATAACTGCTTCTCCCAGCATGTCGCCATTGTTGGCAGCCAATCATTTTTTTATTTTCTCTTAAAAAACACTGCCTACACCCCTTGTCTCGGTAATGAAAAATCATCATCGCATTGTGCTTCTAGACATTTGTTTCATTTTTGCGACAATTGCAATTTGGTCTCGATTTGATTTTCACAACTGTAAGTGTGAAAATACCTTTTTCATCGTTTGGACTGTAGTCGTCTTTTATCGATTTCTCCAAAAGACACTTGACCATCGGTTTATCACATGACTGCTAAAGATTTTCTCGAACTTATGTCCTTGAGCATACTCTTACCTTGATTGCGCATTTGGATATGTTTGATTGCTAAGCCTTTGGGCATAAAAATTTATTGATTTTATTATGATCTTATAAAAGTCATAATGGATTTGGTCTTATTTCTTTGATTCTTATTGCTATGGGCTTTTCACTCAGTTATTATATGAGAAATTTTGGATCATTATGTTCTAAAAGACTTTGGAATGCAAACATTTGAATGTGCAAATACATTGGTAAATTTATGAAGTCAATTCAAGAAATAATCAATGGTTTGAAGGCACATGGATTAATCATATTGGATTTTACAAATCGATGCTTGGTATATTGTTTGGTAAGTTGATATTAAATTTAATGATTCATAGTTCCAAATTATGTATTGGCATCGATTAATTTTTAAACCTTGGTGTAGAATGATTGATTGACACGTTGGATATGGTGTTGGATTGAACTGTACACTTGGCATCAGTATAACGCATGGTATTGGTTCTGCTACGGGTGACTGGCACGTTAATATGATTACACACCTATTTGCTGGCCGATACGCATGGTATAAACGATTATGGTTTAATAACACTGTACTCAGTCATTAATATAGTGCGTGGCGGTGGTAATCCCACCACCTTCGCACACATGCAGTTAACTACGGTCTATTCAAGCTTTGAAGCCATCAAACCTATCGTTTTTCAACTCTGTGCATTGTTTCATTCAATTTGAACCCTACCATGTACAGAGGTTATGGATCCTGTCGTAAGGGCCGAGCCTAATGCGTGCCAAGCACTGTTGACATTCAGTGGTGCATGTAGCGACCTGGAACAACATGGGTGGCTCGCTTTCATAAGGAAGTTTGATGGCTATGACCTCACAGTGGCTCGGCAATTTGCGTTATCGTTCGATGGCTGCCGAGCCAAAGTTGGAAAAGTTTCAAGGTAGATGATGTCCCATGGACATTACTGTTCCAATCTCGCACAATGAACTCATGCGACAGAGGGTTGCCGGCAAAGATGTTGAAACCCCGCTGGTATGATCTCTTGATGATGATCAAGCTTTTCGTTACTTGTGAAGGCAGGTATGGGTTTATTTTCTTATTCCACCTGCGTTTATTAATGGTCTTCATGGGTTTTGATCTAAGTATGCCTCACTATCTGCACCGAAGTCTGTTCAAAATGGCTAAACGATACAAGCATAGCCAGGCTGACACTAGCCTCTTCCATGTTGGGTTGATCAAAATGGTTTTGGTTTACGAATTAGGGTTACATCGTGATACTTGGCATGATTTTCTCAGACGTAATGGTTTTAGAGAGTCTAACCCTCCACAGGTAGATAAGCCCATGGTGACTGAGAGAAAACCTACCCCTGTGCCTTATGATGTTTTATTACCTAGACCTAAGCCCGAGTCACCTACGAGTTTGCCTAAGTCCGTGCCAAAATAGACTAAAGTTGCTAAAGCTACAACCCAAAAGACTAGAGCGAAGACTGGTGTTAATACTCGAGGCAAGAAAAATGCAAGATTGATCTATCGCATGGTGAGGAACAAATCTAAGCTTCCTGTCAAAACAGAGCCCATCGTGGTTAGCAAGGACTCTGATTCAGACATTGAACGATTTCTCGCCGAAGAATATGCTTACTCCAAGGGATTGTGTAGCAAACCGCCTCAGGATTTCGTTAGGAACCTCCCTCCTTGTCTGCGGGATAACCCTGACTTTCCTAGTATTGAACCGCTCCATGAAACCCTCGGGGAATCATAAAAACCCCCTTCTGTTCATCCTGTTGCTGCACCTTGCGATCAATGTGGGGTATGGGTTGAAAGATACTATTTGGATGTACCTACATTGCAATCCAGGATCTATGATTTGGAAAACCAAGTGGCAAAGCTCACTGGTCAGAATGCAAAGGTGCAACCTTCTGATAAGAAGCAACGAACCACGGGTTCAGTCCTGTTCAAAAACGTCGAGTCTGCCACTGCAATTATCAATTCAAAATTGACATAAGTCCAAGCAGCTGTGATGGTATATTTTTCTCATTTATATTACTCTCTTTGTACATATTTTGCCTGCTCTGTTACATAAACATGCTTCGCTGTATATAATGTTTGTTTTATTTTTGGTTATCATTCGATTGGATTTGGTTTTTGATTCGATAGATCATCGAATAGATATGATTGTTCAAAATTAGCTCGATGTTTTGTTGATAATACAAGCTGTTAAAAATAGTCTGTTGATTGGTATCCCGAATTTTGAATTACAGTCAATGGTATAATTCGAATTGGTTATGATATGAGTATGATTAATAGATGGGTTAACTGTTTAAATTTCATTCGACCAAATTTCATACTTTTCTGTTGATACATAACCAAATCGCAACTAATTTGATTCTCATTGATTGCAACTTATTCGAATTGGATTCTGATTAAGGTTACGATGTTGTTTCTCTAATTAATTCCGTGAAGATTGGTGTGGATTATTGCTCAGTTCATGAATTTGTAGATTTTATCTTGCCTCTGTCCATTGACTGTGTAAAGGTTCTTGAGTTGATATGATTTCATCCGATTACAATGGAGGTTGTTTACGCATTGTGATTTTAATTAAAGGTTATCGATTCGTTACTATAACTAGTCGATGACAGTTATGACCATATCTATGAACTGTTGGAAATTTTGCATATAAAGTCTATGACTAGATTTTATGGATAGAGTTATGCCTGTTTTATCGTGACCATTTTTGGCAATTGATTAAACGATTTGGATCCTATGCAAACCGACAATGATTGTTTTGTATCTCATACGATTTGGTTTACCATTGATTGCATTCATGGAACAGTCTTGTTAAGATTTGATTCGATTTTATGACAATTGGGAAAACAGAGTATTCCCACTCTGTCCCGATTTTATTCTGTTCGATTTGGTTTGATTTAAAGGATTATTTTTATTCAATCATTAGTAATTTCTTGATGATTGGATTCGATTTGATTTTTATTATATATCTGGTCCTATTTACTATTCTAGACCAGCTACAGAATCAGAAGATTCTGTAGCTAAGTCTATAGAGTCATTTTTTTTATTTGTTTTCTCAATAAAATACTCCTCTAACTTGATCTTTATGTCTATTACAGGAAAATTCGAATTGGTAATGGATATGAGGGGCAGTTGGAAGATATCTTAAGGATTTCACTTACATTTTTAGTTACTTAGTTTGARAGATTTKTKGKATTACTCTCAGATTGTGTAAAACTGTTTGCTATTATTCACAAGGATGTTTTACCTTGTGWGAAACTTATATAAACCTATGGTTTTRTAATAATCAAACATCATCATCAGTTGTGKAAGAACAAGGATATGTAATTCTGATTCAAACTGGAGCARATTTGATGTGTTGTCATAGCTTTTGCTTTTCAATATATCGACACTTTGTCCCAAGTTTTGTATATCATTTTGTTTATGGTTTAGTATTACTTTGTTATCTAAATCACATGCATATGATATAATTTCTTACTGTTATACATATCTTGTTCCTTCCTAAGAAATAAAGAACATAACAGTTGTTGATTCATTTTATGAATGATAGATTTGTCTTCTTCGTAGGCTAAATTGTTATATAAGTTTTCTGCACAATAGGTTTTCATTTTGCAGGAGATTTATCATCAGAAAACTGTTATGATTTCTTTTATGTCTTGTTTGTCCTGTAACATACTTCAAGAAGTAGCATAGTTGATCCTTTGCGAGAAGCTTAAGGATTAAATGGTGTGAATTTCTTCCTCCAACTAGCTTAAGAAGTCATCTTACACAGGGCAGACTTGGAGCGTTTCCAGGTCAATTAGTTAGATGTTTATTGCTTTGATTAATTAGTATAATATAAATGATAGTTTAGTTAGATTTAGATTACATTGTTTTATTTCAGTAATGTATATTAGATTGTCTAATTTCAGTTAGCTTTCTTTCCTTTTCACAAATACAAAAAATCAAAAAAGAGACCCTTGGCTGTCTGAGGGCAGCGATCACATTAGTTTCACAGGTTTTAATTAAATCTATAATTTGTCCATATTGTATATTTGTGAATAAGGAATATCATAGCTGATAATTAGGTAGTTGATTTGAGTTATTATAATCATAGTTAGTATCTTGTTTATATAAGTAGTTAGTAATTTCTAGTTAGATTAGTGTAGTTAGTTTAGTTTGCTTTATTAGTTTCTAGTTTCCTTTATTAGTTTAGTTCTTTGTCTTTGTTTTATTAGTTTCTAGTTTCCCTTTAGATTTCTTAACTCAGATCACTTCTCTTTGGTTTCCATAGGAGACCTTAGGGCGGCCAACGGAGCCGTTAAACTCGTCAGGGTGGTCCATTCCAAACGGCTTGGGTTATTTAGACAACCCCGAACCGGTTCCACTCTCCCAGTTGACGGACGGTCAATTTCGCCCATTAACAGCTCCCGAAGCCATCTCCATGAAGCTAAACTCATCGTATTTGACTGCCTTTACCTTAATCCTTTTTAGCTCTACACCAGAAATGAAACTCTCAGTAGCACCTAGGTCTATCAAAATACTAAGGGTCTGGTCAGCGACAGTACCTGTCGTCTCGAGCACAGTAAATTGGTGCTCTGCCTGGCGGTTATTCACCGCCGCATGAATCCGATGGGCCTTTCCCATATCTCCCACCATAGTGGGTACGGCTGATCCCGACGCTCTGGTCCTCTCCACAGGCAATCGCGCTGGTAGTGTGGCTCTCCACATGTCCAACACCCCTTCTTCGGCCCAGTATTCCTGGTACCCGAAGTAGAAGATAATGACCCAATGGCTTGGAAACCTGGTCTGTTCTGCTGAACAGGCCTAAACTTCTACTGCTGCGGGTGACGCTGGTGCTGGTGTTGTGGTCCTCGATAAGGTGTTCGTTGCTGAGGCGGCGGTCGTCAAGGTGTGGTGAACGTGGATCCCCTCTGGAAACCACGATATCCCGGTGTATGTCTCGTCGGTGTCTGATGCTGCGGTGTACCAGTGGAACCCTGCCCTGCTGGTCTCGATGGAGTCCTGGTTTGACCCCCACTGTTAAGATCCTCCTCAGCTATGAGGGCCTTTTGGACAACGTCGTGCAAGGTTTGAGGCATCAATATCCTAACCTTTGCACGCAGGCTGTTGTTAAGGCCAAACACGAACCTGTTGACCTTGAGCTTCTCTGTGTTAAGGTGCGGAGCATACCAGAGCAGCTCCATAAAGCATGCCTCGTACTCGGGCACCGTACGACCTCCCTGTCATAATGCATTGAACTCATTGAGCTAACGCTCAATGAATTCCTCTGAAAGATACCTCTCTCGAAACCGTTCCTCAAACAGTTCGCATGACACTTCTTCGATGACCATGTTCAGTTGTGGTAGGAGCATATTCCACCATAGAAGAGTTCTCCCCTTTAGTTGAAAGACCATCATGTGGACCTTCATGTTGGAGGTATAGTCGCGGAGTGCGAAGCACATCGCCATATTCTCCAACCATGCCTCGGCGGCTGCACCGTCCGGGGCACCAAAGAACTCGGGAAATTTCACCTTCTCGAGTTCACGATGAATGCTACCTGTAAGGGTCGGTGCACGCGGTGGAACCTCAGTAGGTTCCAGCGCCCTGGCCTCGTCTCTGTCCAATCGGCTGATCAACGCCTCGGACATGTGCTGAAAAGATCTCATCATCCCCACGACATCAGCAACTGCGATCTACTCCTGTCCGAGAACCTGCTCGCCTCCCTGGGGGTTAGACCCCTCAGGCATGGATGCTGTTGGAGGCGTCACGCCTCCTCCACTAGAAACCTGTCCTCTACCTCTGTGGCGTCCTCTAACCATGATTTCCTGCACACACACAATCAGCTCAATCAGCAACAAAATAATCAAATATAATCTTGTCAATGGATGTTGTAGAGAATCCCAAGTCGTGGGTTGAACCCTCTCTAATACCATATGTAACAACCTCCTTGTTACGACAACTACTCTAATAACAGGTGAAAAATTATTATTATTATTTTTTTAAGGTGTGTGTGCATGTGTGGAAATAACAACACACTCGACTTTACGTCGCCCCTTGACAACCAACAAGACGCAACCACGACGTACATCAAAAGAAGACTGAAGGCACCCGACGAGTAACTGAAAACAATATACGACCATAGGCATAAGGCACACAACACAAACATTAAGACATACTGGGGGTGCACCATAAGAACACAGAGGGAAGAATCCATGGTGTTAGGGTTACTATTTCTACACAGGAAAGCAAGGCATTTAGTCTTATGTCTTCTCAAAAGAATATTAGACAGGCTCCTGGCCGACTGCTCAGGCAGAAACTAGTAACCCAACCTAGAACAAGACGTAAGCAAGATGAACACAACAAGACGACCCCGACATATCATAGTGACAACAAGCAATAAACGCCCCTAGACATAAGGCGTACAACTAGCAGTTGTAAGCAGAAAACGACACCAGGGGTTAAATACAATACATTCACAGATGGAAGAGTCCAACAGTAGAGTTTACTATCTCTGCACCGAAAAGCAGGGCTTTTAGTCTTATTTCTACTCGAAAGAAGATTAGACAGGCTCCTGGCTGACTTCTCAGGCAGAAACTAGTAACCCGACCTAGAACAAGACGCAAGCAACCAACTGAATACTATCAAGTACAACATAAACAAGAAGAACAAATACGCCCCTTACGGAAGGCGCGTGACTAAAGGACTCTGACAACAAAACCCAAGTTCATCACTATTAAATGAACGACAACCCTCAATTACTAACTCCGATTAATTTATTGTACGTAAATCCAGGACATTTCACCAATATGTTTTATCAATAACAATAGTTTACACTAGTATTGCAATAAGATGACCATATCATTACCTTTCTAATTACAATAACATTGCAATAAAAACAATGATCATTCATTCTAGATGATATCAACTCTAACATTGCAATTTATTTATATGGCAAGAACCATACAATTACATATTCAACAACATATTACAATTACAAAAATTATGAACCATTATTCAATGACATTCCTTTACGTGTTACAGTGACAACATTACCTAAACAATACCTTTACACCTTGCTAACACAACTTATGATATCATTAACCATAAAACCATATCCTCACCTTTATATTCTAAAATACCCATCAAGTTAACAGTCAATGACTTTCACTTTTATTTGATTATCGTAAACATCTAGAAAAAGACCATTTGGCAAAATGTTTACAATACTACGAGAGTAAATAAAGAAGAATAAAGATTATATTAACTAGATTGGTTTCAATGTATTATCATTGAAATAAGATCAAGTACTAGTGAATGAAATTGCAATTTTGATGAAGTTGTTGTTTTTAATACAAAAGAAAAGAAGTGATTCAGCACCCTTGAAATAAGACTAAAAGCCTGAGAAAATGGGACTACGCTAGCCTTAGCATAACACAATCCATCAAAGGGAAGCTAAAACCATAGATGATCATGAAGAGTCCAAACATAGGAAAGGTTTCTTTGGGAAATAAACTCACTCCTTTCAAGGTCATAGATCAGATATATAAACATCATTCATCACATGAATTCACAAGGAAAATACAGTCATAAAAACTTCTTTTGGTTATCTAGCTAGTTCTTTCTGAACTTGAATTTCGGATGCAGTTTGAATTGGTCTGAGCTCAACAGAAAAACTGAAAACTTGAAGGCCTGCTACATAAGGTAGTAATAATAAGGCAGGATGTATCAATGCATTAATAACTGCATTTTATGTGGTCATTTAAGATAGCCACAATATTGGTACAGCGAATTTCCATGAAATTTTATTACTAGCGCATTGAATATTCAATTTATTTTTGCATTTTAAAATTGCATTTTACATTTGTCATTTGAATACCAACCGGTGGCATGACAACAACTTTCCATAAAATGTTATGACTACAGAATTTAATTCTTTTTTTAACGGCAAAATCATGACTCGCACATAGTAGAAACATCCTATTCTAAAAAGTTCCTTTTTCATATTACAGCAATATAAATTATGGTACCATGCTTCCACCCTGTGCTCTACCGATTGGTATCAAAACTAACTATTATTTCCTGTAACTTATCTGATAGAATCCCGATGTTCTTGCAGTCTAGGTTAAGTCATAATGCATTAAATTAATGTTGAATCCAGCGCTATCGATTTCGTTACATTTCTGAACAACTTAATTGCAATTAAACTTGTTGGGCAGTAAGCATTAATTCGTGGCATCTACAGTCTGGCAGAGTAAGGGTTTTAAAAATCTTTTCTTTTTGGTTTTAGCGTCATTTTGGGTGCCATCAAACGGAGACCAGGAAGGAAGACTGATAACCGCTCACAGCCTGTGTAAGTTTACCTGTCAATAGCTCGCAGGAAACTTTTATTTAGAAAATTACCCAGTCCAACCCTAAATGATGAACTGAATTTACGATACTATTAATTTACCGAAATGATAGTGATCCGAAAATGATACAGATAGTATCCTTAAATTGATAAAGATATGGAAAAAGATTGACTATACCGAATTGATTTACTGTACAAATCACTTGACAATATTAGCTGTACCAAATTGGAATGAATCAATAACAAAATCAAAACATGGAACCCTAAAATATATATCATAATCTCATTACAAACTGTGTAGTTTTGAAACTGGGTGCATAAGAAAAAGTTCAATATATTAAATAACTTGAATTCGATGGTGGAATTAGGCTATCATTTTACGAGCGTTGCAAAATTTAAAAACACCAGCACAGTAAAAAAAACGCCCAGTATAAACCAGTAAAACGCAGATCCTTCAACGCCCAACACATACAATGAATGCCATAAAAAAAACACCTAAGATGTGCCAGCAAAACGCAGATCATTCAACGCCCAACACATCCATTCTTCTCATGGCCAAAATGCAGCGATAACAATCTCAGACAATTGCCAGAATACCAATGGTAACAAATTCAGACGATTTTCCAACTACAATGATGACAATTTCAGACCATTTCCAGAATACGAACAAGATCCATCTCAGATAATTGCCAGAATGCAATGATAACTAATAAAGACAAATTTCGGCATACAATGACAACAATTTCAAAAAATCTACCCCAACAAAAGGTTTCTAGAACATTATCGCTATAGCATACAAAAACGAACCACCACAGCTGAAGCAACATCTTAATATAATGCATCATAACCGCATAAGAGAATAACTAGACAGTCTACTCTACTAGAAATAAAATTCATACTGTTTTCTCTCGCCCGCTTCAGATGACGTCTCGCGCTCTGTGCCGCTTCCCACACTCCGTTCCGCTCCCGTTCTCTGACCGTAGAGACCTCACCAGTACCTCCCAGCCAATCGCTAGGGGTACTCTGCTTCCCCCTTAGCCCCCCGAGCCGCAAAGGGGCCACACAATCCAGAGATAATACTAGCTTCTCAGCTCGCCTCCAAGGCTGAGCTACCTCTCCAATACAGCTGAGATACACCCAACTCCTCACAAGCAATCCATCAAGCCACAATCTGGCAGCGTAACGTTATGCTAACCGTTCCTTCCCCCTTCCTTCTTTTCCCCTTTTTTTATAGAAATTTGAGACCCACCTACTTTCCTAAATCATTATTAATTTAATTTTTTTATGAAAAACCTCTAAAAATTCTCTGTCTTCCAAGTGTCACTCATCCCCATGGTTCTCCAAAAATTTATTTCTTTTTAATAATTAAAAGACTCAATTCCCTCACCCCCCTTTAATCGCTCCTAAAATTACTCCTAGGGTTCCTATATCCCCTCTCATGCTTTTAATAACTTTTCTAAAATGAAGTTTCCAAGATTTAGTTCATTTTAGTAACTCCTTAATTACTGATTCCTTTGATTTTTACCCTATGTCCCCTACTTTCCATTATTAAGTTTCCTTTATTACAAGTTTCCTTATTTCTATTATTTATTTCTCTCTTTTTATTTTTTTAAAACCCAAGAGATAAATGCACTTATTAATCCTTTCTATGTTTTTAAATTCATTACTTTTATACTCTCACATGTTTTTTTACTTTATATTCCTTTTTCCCATTGACACCACGTATTTTAATTAATTTATCCCCCTTCTTCACCTTACCCCCTTTAATTTTAAGAAGACTTTAATTAACACCTAGGAGGGTTTTAGTTTACGCCCTCATGTTTATTTTTGTAGGATCTTTTCTTAGGGCTTGTCAAAATTTTATCTTAGAGATGTTTTAAATTTAGGTTTAGATTTGAACTGGGGGACAATTAATTAGGGGAGGCATTGTAAGAATTTATCAGGTGTTAAGGTCTTAGGGTCATCTAGGTTGTCTTGTCATCATCACCAATGCGACGTACCCTTCAGGACGCACTACGTTCTCCAAGGGTGCCACTCGCCTTGTTTTCTTCTGTTGCGTGACGTGCCCTTCAGAATCCACCACGTGCTCCAAGGGTGCCACTCGCCAACGTGTGTTTCTTTTGCGTGACGTGCCCTTCAGGATGCACCACGTGCTCCAAGGGTGCCACTCGCCGACTTGACGGATTGGTAGACATCTATAACCCCTGGAGTCAACAATCCACCAGGTGAACTTGTGGCAGACTAATGGCTCTAAGGAATAATTCCCCGACCTTATTGCGCACCCCTTAGAATCATCGTGAGCGACTGTCGCAGTCTTCCCTCACGGCATCGTGGGTCCTCTCGAACTAGGTAATCGTTAACCTACAGTTCGAGCCATGGCGGGAGTGCTAGTAGGCCGTGGCAGGGCTGCTGTCCACACCTCTCCCTCAACCTCTCTGGAAATCATGTGCGGTCCCTTTACTCCATATGTGAGTCTGGTCGGCAAGCTATCGTCATCCTGCATCATCAACCATCGTGTCAGAACGTCAAAAACATATCATAAAATCAATATCATATCATCAAAACAAGCAATATCACCGTAAATGAATCAACCGAAATAGCACACTCCCTGACTCAATCCGGAGTCCAAGGGGGTTCCATCGATGCCTCTGCATCCTCTAGGTCCGAAACCCTGCACACTCAATGAAACTGAGTCAGCAACACCTGTCTACATCAAAGTAGTAAAAACATCCTGTCATCTATCTTAACGCATCATAATGAAGGTTAAATGTTTTATCATCATAAAAATCCAGATCACTTGCGAGCAAGTGTCCTCAAAGAAAAAGTTTTGTAAGTATGCCAGAGCGGGATGTTACAAGCATAGATGAGGTCAAATTGTTGTTCCTTGTTGAATACTTCTTCTTATAATTCAGGAAATGAGGATGCTACATCTTTGGAAATAACAGACACAAGCGATTTAAGAAACCAATCAAGACGTTGTTCTTTGGTGGTTTCCGCTTTACACAAACTACGTCGTCGATGCCATTCATGGATGTGGTCGGCCATATGGATATCAATGGTTTGTTTGAACTCGAAGAGGAGTTCTAAGCTAGTATCATGATGAACTAGTAATTGGAAAAAGGAGAGAAAGGCCTCGACCAATGATTCAAAAGTCACATGGGACCCTGATTTTTCATCCACATACCATTTGGCTGATGAACCAGTGATAATTATTTGAAATAACCTCAAGCGGATCGAACCATCCATGATGTTGTTTGAAGAGCACCATAGGTGGAAAGTCATGACATGGTTGGCAGGATCCTCTCCCTCTTTTCCTTCAAACTTTGGAGTATTTGAAGGCAATTTGTAGGCATATTAGGCCAAGTGGCATCATGCAAAATGGGATAATTTGTGAGTTTGGTTAAATTAGGAATGTTGAGGGATGCCAAGTATGGAATAAGAAAATTTGGCAGAGGATTATTTCCATCCATTGTGTGTGTAGGTAATGGACCTATCCCTTGAGAGGGATTTGGTGCGCTTGTACTTCTCCCTTAAGAATAAGTTTGACCACCACCTCCTTGTGAAGGATAACTAATAGATGGATGACCTTAGGTATTTGACACAAGCAAAGTGGAACCAAGTAAATTTGTTCCCAAAACAGTAGCACTCACAGGGGTGTGAGATGGTTGATCTGATGAGCTGGCAATACTAGGGACTCCTCCTAGAATATGAAGAATATTCTGCAAGCGTCTAGAATAACAGGGATTATGTGGTTCCCCTATGGTTCTAACTAGCAAAGTGAATGTGTGAAAATGGTGACAAGAGATAAATACATGAACAAGATATTTTGACCTTCACAAAATAATATAACTCACAATTGCATGTAATCAAATGAACATCATACATAAATCAACTGTAAATAAACAAGTATGTGTATAGGTGGATTTTTTCCGCATAGGGGAACAATAAAAACAAATGCTCGTGTCCTAAAATACCTATTGTCCTTCCTCTCAATTTATCACGGGGCCTTACCATAGCACTCAACAATGGGTTCTGAAGCCACCAGAAGGGGAAATAGTGAAGGTTGAAGTAATCAATAATAATGAGGGGTAGAGGGTGCATATCCTGAAAGAACTGGTGATATTTCCCAATAGCCACACAAAATATAATCAAGGTGTGATTGCAGCCCATAATCACCACCTGGGTGGATATCCTATGTTTTCCCACTAAGTGTCTCATTCAAAGTGAGACATTTAGATTTTCATCCTAAGAAATGGGTCACGGGTTAGATACACTCACAAGAGTTGGGTGACTCAAGCAGGGATGCATAAAACAATCGGACCTTGGCCTTCGACCCTTCACGAGTATCTCCCTGCCTTATGGTATAAGAACACTTGAATTGGAGTATTTTAAAGGTCCCTATTCTCAACTTCTATTGTTTCAAAAATGTGAGAACCTGATAACAGGGGATTATTTGGATGCCTATCCCCGAGATCCTGCCTAGACTAAAAAAACTATTTTGGCACCTCTTGAGGAGGAAAATTTAGTGCGTTCTTAGAAAGTTTTAGATGTGGTGGGCTAAGAGATTGGGGTCATGTACCAACCTCATTTGAATGAAATTGGTGTGGATAATTTCCAAAGAAGTAGTCAGATATTTGAAAATTCCTTTGAAAAAAGCCTACTTTGACCTCCACTATTATAATAGAAATTATGTATGTGCTAAGTGTCTTTGTGTGCAAGAAAGTGAAAAGTGGGAAAATATTTTTAATAATTTAAGTGTGAGATTGTAAAATGTGGACTTCCTATGGTCCTTAAAAATTTTCTTACCTAGCTTACTATGTTTCTTTGGTACAACCTTGTGGAATATTTAAATCCCTAAAGAACTAGCAATGTGGACATATGGGTCTTTACAAATCCTTTAAACTCCCTAGAATGTTGTCTAAACTAGAAGATGTTTTGAAGCTATCCTAGAACTATATACATGTGGGCATGTATGGGTTCGTTACTTGATATTTTAAACTTTCCTAGAGTGTTGTATAAACTAAGAAAGATTTTTAGAAACTATACTAAGATTGCAAACATGTGGGAATGTATGGGCCCTTACAAAGCTTTAAGATTATTTCCAAAACTAAGAGGAACCCTAGGGGATATTTTTCCTCTCCTAAATGATTTAAGGGAGATAAAATGTCATCTCAAACACATTTTATGATTTCCGATATCTCACTAGGGTGCGGGGGAAGAGAATACTTGAGGGTTAAAATTGATTTCTAGTCCCAAATTAATTGATTGTGTTCTAAAAAGAAACAACTTCAACTCAAAATTTTAAATTCCAAAGGATTCATCCATGTGACAACAAAGAAAAGATAAGAATAGTGACTATTTTTACCCATGTGTGGTTATTTTAGCTAACCTCCCTTGTGACAAAGGACTGTAAGTGAAGTGTAGTTTCTTTACAAAGTGCTGGAAATTAAAATCTAAAGTCTAGGGGCCCTCAAACAGTTCATAAAACCCCTTACAATTTGAGAAAACCAAACTTATGCACGGGTTATAGTTCTAACAAGAACATAGACATTGCAGAGTGCCCTGAGTGCACACAGTAAAAAATATGTCACGTGTAGAGTGCACGTATGTGTGACTTGAAATTCGTGCACTTCCTATCACGCATCGGGAAATAAATTTCCAAGTGAAATTCTCTTGCCTTGGCTCTGAATTTTGACTTTGGAAGGTTGGGCTAGGTCGTTTTTGGTACCTGTATACCGAAACAATAAAAAATAAGTTCTCTCAAGACTTAAATAGAGAGGAATTTGATATTGATCCCCAGTATGGTCGCTAATCTATTGTGTTGGTTTTGTCACATGGGTGAGAAAAAACACAACACTTGCATGATTAGTTAAGTCATCTAAACAAGACAAAATTTTGTGATTTGATTAGATAACCAAATACACATGAAACTAAGAAATAAAACTAACAAGCATACCCCCGAAGCGGTGGAAAGGGAACGCCGAAAAAAACTAAGTAATGTTCGTCAATGGACATTTTGTAAAATCCACCAATGTAAAATCCATTGATTTATGGCTTAAATATTTTATCCAAATATAAAAATTGAACTTTGAATGTTTGCAGTTTCAATTTATTAGGTCTCTTGTATTGAAACTAAAGATTTAACAAAGATTCAAGAAATTTATCTTAAAGTATATCCACCTATGTTATTCATTCTAAACCCAGACACGATAAGGATTCATAATATATTTGTAAGGTATGAAATAACAAAGAAATCTTTAAAATTGCAATAACACAATTGTCTTGAAAGAAAAATATTTATAAAAACCTAAATATTTATAAAAAAATACCGAAGAAATTGAAAAAAACGTTCGTTCGGCCACCCATTTACATCGAGAAAGTACCCAATCTAGTGTAGTTTTATGATGAATAGGTTTTTACAAATATTAGTTCTTTCTACAACAGACCAAAGAACTGCAAATGAAAAAATGAACTACAAACCTAAATATTCATAAAAACATTGAAAACAACTTTTGAGTTACGTTTATATAAATATTTCTGTCAAAAAAGGGGTCACAATTACTAACAAATGATAAGAAAAATTGCTAAAGAATTTGAAACCCTAATTGGATCATAGAACAAAACATAAACCTGGGTGGAATATTCCATAAAAGAGGTTCATCCACAGTTTGCATAATCATTGCCTTGAGCTGTCAGTCACATATTTACATGGAGAAAGTACCCGCTAAAGTAGGGGAAAGGGAGAAAGTACCCACATGTTCCTCTGATCTTCCAAACTAAGTCATTTTTTCTCTAAAACTTTTTCGGAGGTTCAAAAAAATAAATTGAAATAGTTACATTGTAACATTTTGCATCATTATTATGTAAGGAAAGGAAAGAACGTAAATATAAGAATTTTCTTCACCTTTGTGTATTTATTTGTTGTTTTGTTCTCAACGGTTTAGTAGATTTTGGCATTTACTTTATCTGGCGAATCACTTAGTTTATGTTTACAGAAAAATGTTATGTTGTTAATGGTTTACTCTATTTTAAATCCATTTACTTTTTGTAACTTCAATACCACCACCTACTTGTATACGGAGAAAATCAAAATGTAACACACTATATTCAAATTTACATATTAAGTTATAACATTTTGTAAGTGACAGGAGCCAGTGACCTTGTAGTTGTGACCGTAGTTGTCATAGTCTTGAATGATTATGAAGAAGCAGACAAGGGAAACTTCACTCCAATCTTAAAATATTTGTGATGGAATTTATTGAATGGGAAAATTGTATATATAAAGGACTCCAAATGTGGTTCGTAGCCAGTATGAAAGTATTAATAATAGGTTTACTACATATGAATATTTTAATCCACATCATCAGGGAAACAATGCAGAAAGTTTGAGTGAAGATTTTACCCCAAACATATTGGATAAAAACATCCATTTTGTGTTGTGCAGTTGTGTCATGATCACAATCATAGGGCCACTAAACTCCAAGAGACTACAACATACATGTCTACATGAAATTCAACAATACAGTTCAACATAGAAACTTGAAGTAAAGAATATTGTACCTAAAACCTTCACGGTCATGCAAATTTGACTAGAAAACCAAATCTAGACCACCAAAGCCAAGAAAATTTTCTTCCCTCCAGTTAGAACAACCTGCAATTGTGAATTGCTGACACAATATTTCCCATTTTTAGTAATATAGTGGTATGGTATGTTGGGATTTATAATTTGCTTAAGGAACATAACTCGTGTAAGGAACATGGTATGTTGGGATTTATATGTCACGGTATGTTGGGATTTATATGTCATGGTATGTTAGGATTTATATGTCACAATGGAGAAAAGTGATGTAGGAGCATCACTCCAACCCAACAATGTGCCATCTAGACAACACATTCAACACGCATTCAAGGAAGGGAGAGGTGCCAACCCTCTCATTTTAAATTTTAAATTGTAATTAAATGTTTGTAAGGCTCGAAGAGCTGCATCACTGCCTTTGTACAGGCTGTAGATAGATTTTCCTTTAATGGCTGACAGGATGTTAAGATATAGATCTGATTCAGACTAGACAACCATTGAATGTAATTCATTGTAAATTAATGAGAGTAGGTAGCTTGGAGGGAAGGATCAAGGATCCCCTCTTTTGCAAAAGATCTTTGTATCTAGATTCATTATAGTTTTAGGAGACAAGGAGGAGAGATAGGAAGAATAGGAGTGAAGAGAGATAGAAAGAATATGAGTGAAGAGAGAGAGCCGAGACTTGGTAGCAGTCTGAGATTTGGTACACATTGTAACATGCATTCTAAGATTAATATAAAGAGTAGTTTTTCCTGCATGAGATTCTTTATGTGTTTATGTGTTTATGTGTGATTGAATGAATTTCTTTTATGTGTTTATATGCTTATGTTGTAGATGTATGTTAGATTTCATTTGTAGAGATAGATAGAATTTCCTATCTGTGGGTTTTTTTATTTCAGTCGGGTTCTTTGTAGCTTAATGTAAGGTTTTGCATGATAGAGTTTTGAGGACTCTATGAGCCAGTGCAAAGAGTGCACATTTGAGTTCTGTGGAATTTAGAAAAGAACATGTCAGGAGGGAGAACCAGAGGAATAATAAACTCAAAGGAGAACCTTAAGGTTACTAAACACCTTAGAGGAAAGTCTGTGCTGAGGAGGGCACAAAGAGAAGACATAATTGTTGAGGATTTTGTGAAGTTCTACCAGGTGGTCATTGAGCGAGTCCAACGAGTGCACAAAGAGAACTATGTTTCTATTTTAGAGACAAGAGAAGTGTAAAGGAGAAGAAAATTACAGAGTTACTGAATACTCTGTCAGCTCATAAAGCAATTCTTGAGCATAAGTTTCCAAGAGGGAACTTATATCTCTTTGAGGGACAGAGGGGATAGAGACCTTTGAGGTCC
The DNA here is from genome assembly GCA_009831015.1 of Picea engelmannii. Classification (NCBI taxonomy): domain Eukaryota; kingdom Viridiplantae; phylum Streptophyta; class Pinopsida; order Pinales; family Pinaceae; genus Picea; species Picea engelmannii. The sequence goes on from ML779316.1 coordinate 238,806, forward strand.
GAGCAGTTGAAGCTCAAAGAGGCAGAGTTGTTGAACACTCTGAAGGAAGTCCTGTGCAAGGAGTGCACCCAAGGCAGAAAGAAAGTATTTGAATTTTGATGGACAGGTTTGGAGGACCTCCAACACAAACATGATTGCAGGAGTCTGTGCTAATGTAGTGTACCTCAAATTTCACATAATATTTTTTTTATGGGACATTAATCTCCAATTTTGTTTAATAGATTTGTAGAAAAGGGTAGATAAAGTTCACTCTCATCATAGATTTTTATTCTTCCTGTCACATGAGGACAATCCTACACCAAACTAACATAAAAATTTATATAAGGGGCTCTCCAAAATTTCTAGCACCTTTCTTCAACACATATATTTTTTTACATATAGATATTAAATACATATACATATATCCATATATATGGCAATGTACATTTAGGATTTGAGTCCTAACTTTCCCTTTCAGTATTTGATTCTTCACGCCTGTGCATAGGTCTATATCATTGACCTTGTAATAATAGAACACCTACCAAAATGAATGTAACGTCCGACGTTTTACCCTTAGTATAAAACACATAACATATCATAGGTTAGAAATACCATTTGACAATGTCTGAGTCATTTAAACGGATTTTACTTATGGATTCAGTCGTGGTTAAAGATATTTTTTTCATTCAACTTTAAAGGTTTAAATAAGGAAAATCCCACGTAAAAATCCATGTTAAACTAAATCTTAACTAAGCTTTGTCTCACCGATAGAGTTAGGGACTAACTAGTCCCAACTGGACAGTCACGAAGTGACTCTCATTAATTTCATTTTTTTGTGATAAGAGAAGGAGCTATACCTGTCAGAGAGGAGTTAAGGTCCTGCTCTGATTAATTAATGGGGTCCTATATGCGCCAGTCCCGATGGCCCTTCTGCCTGACCTTCCTCAAATCTCATCGTGCCAACTCTCCCCTGGCACATGGCTTGACCAACCACATACCTTTAGCATTTACTCTACGTGGTACAGGCTCCTCTTAGGCTTAGGTAGGTCTTTATTTGTCATTGTGGACTTTGAAAATGGATCTGTGTTTTGTTTCCTTGACGTGGAAGGGATATCGTCTTGTAGGTCATTTCTCAGCGGAACAGATGAAATCAACCATCTTCTTGATAAGTGTTTAAGATTTTATCGTGTTTTTAAAAAAAAAAAGGAAGAAAAGATTTTCGAAGGTTCGTTATGGTGAGAGCCATTACCATTCTATAATTTTGTAATTCTTATTTTTTATTTTTTATTTACATATTCTCCTCATCGAAAGTGCTTTAATTCCTTCAGGATTCTTCCTATTCGGTAAGAAACTTGGGTTACTCGGTTCTTTTAGTCTCGATCCTTCCGAAGGTTACGACACTCCATCTTCTTATTCCAACTCAGGGTCATTACCTGCATAGTTTATTTTTACATAGTTTCCAACTTAGGGTTTCGTTGTATCCTCGTATCATTATTTTTTTCGTTCTTAACTTATTTTTCATGTCACAATATGATATTGAATACTTGTGAGGTTCTTTTTGGATTTGACTGTATACCCTGTGTGTAAAAATTTAGATCATTTTTCATTCTTTTTACTTCGCGAAAGTGGAGTCCACCCTTTGACACGTCGCTCAGAATCTTAGATTATGAATAAAATGTTTCTTTAAGGACTAAAGTATTATTGTTTGGTATAAAAAAATGTGTCTATTGTGCTCTCGAACAGTTCATAGAAAATTTCCCCATAGCATGTAAATATTTGAGTTGAAGTTAAGTCTATCTTTTAAAGTATCTGTCTTCATCTGCAGGTGGTGTACACTATTTGAATTTTGGTAAAAGTTTTAGCGAGAATGTTACCTCTATTTATAGTTGAGTTAGAGTATCATTCGTAAGGTATATGTAGTCAGTTCTGTGTATAGCATTTCCATAAGCTCTTTGAAATGTTCGTATGATAAGTTTTTATGAATGTGTAGTTTAAATATTAACACTATTATCATTTCGTTTCGAAAGCAGTTGATAAATATATATGATGTTTATATTAATGATGGGACCATGTTGTTGTGAGGGTACCCATCAGGAGTTCCATGGACCATTCTCCCTTCAGCCTGAATTGTCTATACAACTAGAACGCGACAATAGGAGGACTCCAGAACTTTAGTTCCTAAGTTAAGTACCACTATGGCACAACTATTACTATCAATATATCAATCAAATTAAGTTAGAAATTCTTATTCTTTATTTTACTAATGTTTTACCACGGTAAATACTTGCAGAGATTTCAACCACACAAGGTGTCGGTGTCGGCCCCTACCCATCGTGCAACAGGTATTCGGGTTCCTTGTATAGTGAGCCATCAAGCTTAGCCTTTCGAGTTTACTAGTACTGAGGGCCGAGACTCTGTCTTGTCTTTGTCACTTATAAATAATTTTTTTCCCTTTTCTTATATCGGTTGGTTAAGGGTATGCCCTATTTTTATGTTGACACTTCAGTACTTGGAAAGGAACACAAATCTTATGCCTGGTTGGATTTGTAAAATAACTTTAAAGGGTTTAAATCCTCGACCATTTCTTTTTGTGTTTCCCTGTGAAGTTAGGAAATACTAGAGTAGCGAATTTCACTCCCGGCTATACAATGTTACGGTTCTTTGTAATATCTATACAACCATTCTTTTCTTAAGAAGTAATACATTCATTATATTTTGAGTTTATTCAGTCGTGAATATTTATAAAAAAGTAAATGAACTTCGCACTTATATTTTCTGAGTTCATCATATTTCTTTCCATTTCCGAACTGGCTTGTATTACAAAGTTTGATTCGTTTCCTCGAATATTCTGTCTATCTTCTAGAATTTTATTATTACTAGTTATACAGTCATTTCTATTAAAAAAATTCGAGCTGGTTTTGTATTACAGAGGTCGATTCGTTTCCTGGAATATTCTGCCTATCTTTCTAGAATTTTCTTATTACTAGTTATACAGTCATTTCCACTAAAATTTTTGAATTGGTTTTGTATTATACATCTCGATTCGTTTCATGGAATATTCAGTCTGTCTTTCCAGAATTTCCTTATTACTAGTTATACAGTCGTTTCCCTTATAATTTCCACGCATGGTAGTATAGTAGTAGTTATAAATTCTTTATAGCCTAGTACCATAATTATGTGAGCATGAAGGGCTTGGTTCTACTATAAGTATGTTGTTGTATTCACAGTTTCTGATTTCATTCATCCTTATTATGTATTTATAAATATACACAGGCAGACTTGTTCCAAGTATAAATTTAACATTGGTAGAGGTTTAACCTATGTCTATTTCCACCCATTCGTAATTCAACTTGTTGACAGTTACATAATTACAAACAAGCAGACTTATTTGAGCATAGATTTAAGTCTGGTAGGGATCTATCTATTTCCTGTTCCATCCATTTGTAATCTAATTCATAGTAAGAATTTACACAATGATGATACTAGATATATCTAAATGAATACCCTCTTTTAATCAATGAAGCGATTCTTGAGTTAGAAATTATTTCAATAGAAATATTTCACCCAACAACATATACATGTATTATGATGATCATTTTAGCATAAATGGACATATATAACCAGAAGGAAGGTAGAGGAACATATCTAAACTGGTTCGCTGAAAAACAAAAGGACCAGCCATGTTCCTCCCAACCTTAGAATAGGGCAGCCAAATCACTTGTCCTGTTCACCCCCTAGCCTAACCATGAATCCATGAGGGATAACTCAGAACTCCTCCTCAGCAATGTCGTTCCACTCCAGAAATATTCTCCTCGCCTCACACTCAGCAGGTAGTGTTCATAACAACAAGAAAATAGTGATATTTCCCCAGCATACTAGGCAATGTCCTACCTCCTCACATATGCTATATATCCAAAAAGATATTTTTGCCTAGGTCTTTTCCCTCCCTTGGGAATTTTCCCAACTTTCCAGATCCCTGATTTTCAGAGGCTTTCAATGGACAAATTCTTGATTTGTCACTTGTAACAATCAGCCCTGAGGTAGTTCCAACATGTTCCCCACTAATGGAGTCAAGGTCAGTTGATTTTAACATCGTTGTTCCATTTGTCCTTATGGAATAATTGTAAAATATTTGGTTTCATACAAGTGTCATAGTGAAGTAGTTAGTTGAGTCAGATCAGATCTCTACCCAACAGTCAAAATCATTAATTACAATTTACCAAATTTGAATTTTGTAATTTCCATAAATGGAAAAAAAAATCTAAATTCAAATTTACCAAAAACGAAATAATTTTCCTAACAAATTTCAAATTCAAAATTAATTTTTTTGGGGGGGATGTCACATCCATTCCCCCTTCAATAAAACATTTTCCTTAGTGTTCGTTCCTTCCTTGGAATAGGATTGGATGAGATTTCCGCAAATATCCCTCCAACTCCCAAGTGGTCTCCTCAGGACTAAAGTGATTCCATTGCACCTTTACCTGAGTGACGGATCTGTTCCAAAGTGTTATTTCTCTCCGGTCCATAATGCACAGGGGTTCCACCTAGAACTCGCCTTATGGTTCCACCTACACCAAGTTCCAATCGATCATATGAGTAGGGTCATGAACATGCTTTTTCAATAAAGAAACATGAAATACATTATGAATTGTTAGATTGGCTGGGAGTGCAAGTTAGTATGCTACGAGTCCAATTCGATATAGTATCTCGAAGGGCCCACAAAACATGGGTGCCAACTTGGCACAATTCCCTATCTTTAGTGAACTCTTTCAATCTTTGACTTTTAAATAAACATGATCTCCCACTTGAAACTCCAAGTGTCTTTTTTTCTAGTCCACATAAATTTTATGTCTGTCCCGTGTTTATCTTAAGTTATGTTTTACCTTTCTTACCATACCTTCCATTTCTTGGAGCATCTCTAGTCCAACCATAAGTCTATCAACTGGGTTGTCCCAACTAATTGGCATGGTACACTTTATGTCGTACCGTACCTCGAAGGGGCTCAATTTAGTCGATGTTTGGTACACATTGTTATATGCAAATTCTACCGAGTGTAGGTAGTCTTCCCACTTGCTTGGTTTTGTTCTTACATACATGTGGAGAATATCTTCTATGATTTGGTTCAGTCTTTCAGTCTGTCCATCCATTTTTGGGTGATAACTCATACTAAAATTCAAATTAGTATTTATCCCTGCAAACAATTCTTTCCAAAAAGCAGATGTGAATTTTATGTCTCTATCCAAAATCACCATCTTGGGAATACCATGTAGTCTAAAAATTTATTTCATAAATATTTCAGTGATGTTTATAGCTTTAAAAGTAGACTTTATAGGAATAAAGTGTGCAGACTTACTGAGTTTATTGATTACAACCATAATAGAATCATTTTGTTTCTGAGTTTCAGGAAAACCTGTAATAAAGTCCAGCGATATGGTCTCCCATTTCCATTTTGGCATTGGTAAGGGTTGTAATAGGCTAGTTGGATGTTGGTGTTCGTCCTTTACCGGCTGGAAATCTTGGCACTTGGACAAGTATTTTGATGTTCCTCCCTTCATATTAGGCCAATAAAATAATTTCCTAAGTGTTGTTATCATTTTCTGGTATCCTGGATGACCACAATACGGTTTCTTATGCACTTCATCCAAAACTGTTATCTTTAACTTTGTCAAATTTGGTATGTAAAGTTTGTTTTTAAATCGCAATAATCCATTTTTATCGATACCTAGATCTGGTTTGTGTGAGTTTTCTATAGTGTTTTGTAATTCTTCCACTATCTTAGTGTATTTGTTGTTGTTAATACCTGTTGTCCTTATTCTTTATTCCAGATCACTTTCTCCCCTGCTGACATTTATTTCAAATAACCCATGGACTCTTCTGCTTAAAGCATATGCTACCTTATTTTCCTTACCCTTGATACATCTTACCTCAAAGTCGAATTCGCTCAAGAAGGATAGCCACCTTGATTGCATTGCATTAAGATCTGGTTGGCTAAACAAATATTTCACACCACTATTATCTGTCAATAATAGAAACTTTATGCCCATTATGTAGTGTCGCCACATTTTTAAGGCCTATATTACCACTGCCAATTCTAAGTCACGAGTGACGTAGTTTCGCTCATGCTCCTTTAATTTAAGGGACTCATAACAAATAACATGTCCTTTTTGAGTTAGGACACCACCTAGTCCTTCTTTACACACATCAAAATAGCAAATGAAGTCTTTATCTGGGTTTGCTACCTTTAAAATGGGTTCAGTTGTTAATAATTCCTTCAACTTATTAAAACTATCTTGACACTTCTGTGACCAGTTAAACTTGGTCCCTTTCTTTTGTAATGATGTTATAGGGTAAGCTATTTTGGAAAACCCCTCTATGAATCTGTGATAATATCCAATGATTCCCATGAATGACCGGATATCTGCTACATCCTTCGGTACCGTCCATTCCATAATGTCCCTTATTTTCTTAGGATCGACTGCAATACCTTCTACAAATATTACATGTCCTAGGTATTGTATTTTTTCTGATAAAAATCACACTTATCAAATTTAGCATATAGTTTATGCTTCCTTAAAGTTTGCAAAACTATTCTTAAGTGTTCTTCATGTTTATCTTTTTTTTTAGAATATACCAGAATGCCGTCAATGAATACCAATATGAATTTGTACAAATAATGACTAAAAATATTGTTCATTAAACACATAAATGTGGTTGGCACATTAGTGATTCCAAAAGGTATAACTACAAACTAGTAATGTCCATATCTTGTTTGAAAAGATGTTTTGTTTATTTCCTCATCCTTTATCCTAACTTGGTGATAATCGGATCGTAAATCCAACTTCGAAAAGATATTGGCCCCACCTACTTGATCGAACAGATCATTTATCCTAGGTAAGGGGTACTTGTTCTTAATAGTCATTTTGTTCAATTGTCTATAATTGATACATAGTCTTAGAGTACCATATTTATTTTTCACAAAGAGGACTGGTGGTCCCCATGGTGAAACACTCAGTCCGATATACTCTTTGTCCAACAATTCCTATAGCTGAATTTTTAGTTCTGTCAATTCTGGAAAACTCATTCGGTAAGGTGTTTTAGAGATAGGGGATGAACCCAGTAGCATGTCTATAGAAAATTCTAGCTCCCTTCTAGGGGGTAATTTAGGCATTTCATCAATAAACAGATCTCTGAATTCACATAGAACAACAAAGTCTTCCAAGTCGTGTTTATCTTCTTTTTCTAACAAGTTTGTTACTTGGATGGCGTAAACTTGACACCCCTTTCTCATGCATTTATTGAATTGCATTGTTGAAACTTGTCTAACTAATATTGGTTTTGGTATACCTTGTGTTTTCCTAGTAGTGTCATTTTCATCTTTATACTTTAGTGTATTTGCATAACAATCTAGTACTGCTTTGTGCTTTTCTAACCAATCCATTTCGAGAATGTTCATATTTGTTCTTATGTTTTGACCATCTAAACTGAACTCATAATCATAAATAAAGTCGACCACTTTTCTTTTAGTTATTTTTTCTACTTGTACCAGCCATGATTTCGCATGTCTCATTTTCTTAAGTTTATTTGACTCTACTATACTAGGAGTGATGTAACTTAACATAGGTCCAGGACCAATTAAAGAATAAATTCGAGTGTTATTGATTTTACCTTCGATTTCCACCACAGAGGACTAGTGGTCATCTTGCCGACCATCTACGGTTGCATTGATTTGATACAGGCTTTTGCCCACATCACCCACCGTCGAGGCTTCCTATATATTATGAACAACAATTTTTTTTGTTGAATTTAAACATGGATAGTTCCTCCTTAGATGAGGTTCTCCACATTCCCAACACTTCAATGGTTCATGAGGACTGTCCCCAAACTTCTTTGTTCCTAGATTTACTGGTTTAGCACTGCCTTGCGTATTTAGAATGTTGGGTTGAAAATGTCTTCAAGGAAAGATTTTTTTTTGCATTCTGATACAGATTTGGTTGGTATCCCTTCTTCCGTTGGTTCATTTGGTCCTGTTTCTTATCCTTCCAAGCTTTCGGAAATTTTGTCCATTGTTTGTATTGGTCATAACACATTAGAGATTTCCTGAATACTTCAATCAAGGACTTGGGATTATCAAATTCGATTGTGTTCTTGCAGGACTGTGGTAGAGAGCTTAAGAACCGTTGGATTTTCAATTTATCCTCTCGGATATAAGGTATGAACCTTAGTAATTCCAGGAATTTATTTATCAAATCTTCCATAGACATTTGACCAAGTCGTAACTCATAAAATTCTTTCATTTTTCTTTCATAGTAGATTTTAGATAGGTATTGTTGCTTAAAGTATTTCTTAAAGTCAGACCATTCTATCTGTTTCTCCTTTAGTCCCTTGACCAATTTTAGATCTTGCCACCAAATGTTGGCTTTTCATTTCAGATTGTAAATGGCCATTTTGACCTTCATATTGCTAGAATAGTTGTATATCTGGAAATATTTTTTGATGTCTAATAACCATGCTTTCGCTTCCTCCCCTATTCTGGATTCTCCATCAAAGGTAGATGGTTTGATTTTCTTAAATTCTCCCTCAAGGGATCTACTTGTTTTATTTTTCTGTCTGTTTTTGTTTTGTCCTCAGCTAAAGGTGTACCTTTAGACGAGTTGTCCCATTTTTTTGCTCCAGGCCCAAAATTATCGGAGGCCCTTTTGTTGACCTCTTCTTCATGGTTATCGTCCTTTGGGATTTTCATTTTCACTATACTATGCAACAACAATTCATTTATTTCATGTTGTTCATTTTGTGCCTTCTTCAGTTTCTCATTATCTGATTTGAAAACATGTAGCTCAACAATGAGATTCTCATTGTTTCTAGAACCTCAGTAGGTGAGATTCCATCACTATTCTATATTGGATATTCAAGAGGTCTTTGCTCAGGATTCCCATCCAGTCTGATTTCTGCATCATCCTGGGCTGCCATGATTAACACAAAACATAAAAGGGTTTTATGTTTGTAACATTAAAGGTTTATTAGTTTTTACATAAACATAAATATATGCTAAGTAAATAATGTGGCCCTGTTCAAGTTCCAAGTGTTGTAACCTTGGCTCTGATACCATATGTAGTGTACCTCAAATTTGGCATAAAATAAAATAAAATTATGGGACATTAATCTCGAATTTCGTTTAATAGATTCGTAGAAAAGGGTAGATAAAGTTCACTCTAATCATATATTTATATTCTTCCTGTCACATGAGGACAATCCTACACCGGATTAAATTAAAACTTTATATAAGGGTCTCTCCAAAATTTATATCACCTTTCTTCAGCACATATTTTTTTTACATATATATATTAAATACATATACATACATCCATCTATATGGTAATGTACATTTAGGATTTGAGTCCTAACTTTCCCTTTTAATATTTGATTCTTCATGCCTGCATGAAAGTCTATATCATTTACCTTGTAATAATAGAACACCTACCAAAATGAATGTAACGTCGGGCATTATACTCTTAGTATAAAACACATAACATATCATAGGTTAGAAATACCATTTGACAATGTCTAAGTCATTTAAAGAGATTTTCCTTATGGATTCAGTTCTGGTTAAAGATCTTTTAGTCATTCAAATTTAAAGTTTTAAATAAGGAAAATGTCACATAAAAATCCTTGTTCAACTAAATCTTAACTAAGCTTTGTCTCATCTATAGAGTTAGGGACTAACTAGTCCCAACTGGACAATCACGAATTGACTCTCATTAATTTTGTTTTTTTGTTGATAAGGGAAGGAGGTGTACCTGTCAGAGAGGAGTTAAGGTTTTTCTCTCGTGAATTAATGGGGTCCTATATGTGCCAGTCCCGATGGCCCTTCCTCCTGACCTTCCTCAAATTCCGTCATGCCAACTTTTCCCTAGCACATGGCTCGACCAACCCCGTACCTTTAGCGTTTACTCTATGTAGTACAGGCTCCTCCTAGGGTTAGGCGGGTCTTTCTTTATCATTGTGGACTCCGAAAATGGATTTGTGCTTTTTTTCCTCAGCGTGGAAGGGATATCATCTTGGAGGTCATTTCTCGATGGAACAGACGCCATCAACCATATTCCTGGTAAGTTTTTAAGAGGTTATTGTTTTTGTTTTTTTTTTAAAGGAAGAACAAAGTTTTGGAGGTTCATTATGGTGAGAGCCATTACCATTCTGTAATTCTTATTTTTGATTTTCTATTTACATATTCTCCTCATCGAAAGTGCTTGAAGTGCTTCAATATTCTTCCTGTTTGGTAAGAAACTTGGGTTACTCAGTTCTTTCTGTTTTGGTCCTTCCGAAGGTTATGACACTCCATCTTCTTATTCCAACTAAGGTTCATTGCCTGCGTAGTTTATTTTTTACATAGTTTGCAACTTAGGGTTTTGTCGTATCCTAGTATCATTATTCTTTTCGTTCTTAACTTTTTGTTGCACGTCACAGTCTGATATTGAATACTTGCAAGGTTCTTGTTGGATGTGACTGTATACCCCGTGTGTAACACTTTAGATTGTTTTTCGTTCTTTTTACTTCGCGAAGGTGGACTCCACCCTTCGACACGTCGCTCGGAATATTAGATTATGAATAAAATGTTTCTTTAAGGACTAAAGTATTCTTGTCTAGTATAACAAAATGTGTCTTTTGTTCTCTCGAACAGTTCATAGAAAATTTTCCCACAACATGTAAATATTTGAGTTAAAGTTAAGTCTGTCTCTTAAATTCTCCGTCTTCATCTGCAGGTGGTGCACACTATTTGAATTCTGGTAAAAGTTTTAGCAAGAAGGTTACCTCTATTTATCATTGAGTTAGAGTACCCTCTATAAGGTATATGTAGTCATTTCTATGTATAGCATTTACCTAAGCTCTTCAAAATGTTTGTATGATAAGTTTTTATGAATGTGTAATTTAAATATTAGCACTATTATCATTTTGTTTCGAAAGTAGTTGATAAATATATATGATGTTTATATTATTGATGGGACCATGTTGCTGCGAGGGTACCCATTAGGAGTTCCATGGACCATTCTCCCCTCGGCTTGAATTGTCTATACAACTGGAACATGGAAATGAGAGGACTCTGGGACTTCAATTCCTCAGCTAAGTACCACTACGGAATGACTGTTACTATAAATTTGTCAATCAAATTAAGTTCAAAATTCTTACTCTATATTTAACTAATGTTTTACCATGGTAAATAATTGGAGAGCTTTCGACCACACAAGGTATCGGTGTTGGCTCCTACTCGTCATGCAACAGGTATTTGGGTTCCATGTATAGTGACCCATCAAGCTTAGCCTTTCGAGTTTACTAGTATTGAGGGCCGAGACTCTGTCCCGTCTTTGTCACTTATAAAGAAATTTTGTCCCTTTTCTTATATTGGTTGGTTAAGGGTATGCCCTATTTTTATGTTGGAACTTCACTACTTGGAAAGGAATGCAAATATTGTGCTTGGTTGGATTTGTAAAATAACTTTAAAGGGGTTAAATCCTTGACCATTTCTTTTCCTGTTTCTGTGTGAAGTCAGAAAATACTAGAGTAGTGAATTTCACTCCTGGCTATACATTGTTATGGTTCTTTGTAATATCTAGACAATCATTCTTTTCTTAAGAAGTAATACAGTCATTATATTTTGATTTTATTCAGCCGTGAATATTTATAAAAGGTAAATGAATTTTGCACTTCTATTTTCTGATTTCTTCATATTTCTTTCCATTTCTAAACTGGTTTGTATTACAGATTTCGATTCGTTTCCTAGAATATTTTGTCTTTCTTCCATAATTTTCTTATTACTAGTTATACAGTTTTTTCTATTAAAAATTTCCGAAATAGTTTTGTATTACAGAGGTTGATTTGTTTCCTGGAATATTTTGTCTGTCTTTCCAGAATTTTCTTATTACTAGTTATACAGTCGTTTCCACTAAAATTTCCAAATTGGTTTTGTATTACAGATCTTGATTTGTTTCTTGGAATATTATGTCTATCTTTTCAGAATTTCTTTATTACTAGTTATATAGTTGTTTCCATTACAATTTCCACCCATGGTAGTATAGCAGTAGTTATAAAGTCTTTATAGCCTAGTGCCCTAATTATTTGATCATGAAGGGCTTGGTTCTACTATAAGTATGCTCTTGTATTCACACTTTTCAATTTCATTCATCCTTATTATGTATTTATAACTATACATAGGCATACTTGTTCCAAGTATAAATTTAACATTGGTAGAGGTTTAACCTATGTCTATCTCCACCCATTTTTAATTCGACTTATTGACAGTTACATAATTACAAGCAACCAGACTTATTTGAGAATAGATTTAAGTCTGGTAGGGATCTATCTTTTGGATGTTCCATCCATTTGTAATCTAATTCATAGTAAGAATTCACACAACGATGATACTAGATATATCTATATGAATACCCTCTTTTAATCAATAAAGTGATTCTTGAGTTAGAAATGATTTCAATAGAAATATTTCACCCAGCAACGTATACATGTATTCCGATCATCATTTTAGCATAAATGGACATCTATAACCAGAAGAAAGATAGAGGAACATATCTACACTGGTTCGCTGAAAAACAAAAGGAACAACCACATTCCTCCCAACCCTAGAACAGGGTAGCCAAATCACTGGTCATGTTCACCCCCTAGCCTGACCATGAATCCATGACCTGGTTAACTCGAAACTCCTCCTCAGTAGTGTCGTTCCACTCCATAAATCTTCTCCTTGCCTCACACTCAACATGTAGTGTTCATAACAACAAGAAAACAATGATATTTCCCCAGCATACTAGGCAACGTCCTTCCTCCTCACATATGCTATATATCCAAAAAAATATTTTTGCCTAGGTCTTTTCCCTCCCTTGGTATTTTTTGTATCTTTCCAAATCCCTGATCTTCAGGGGCTGCCAATGGCCAAATTACTTATTTCCCACTTATAACAATTATCCCTGATTCCAACATGCTCCCCACTCATGGAGTCATGGTCAGCTGATTTTAACATGGTTGTTCCATTTGTCCTCCTGCAATAATTATAAAATAATTGGTTTCATACAAGTGTCATAGTTAAGTAGTTAGTTGAGTCAAATCAGATCTTTGCCCAACAGTCAAAATCATTAATTACAATTTACCAAATTCAAATTTCAAAATTGCCATAAATGGAAAATATTTTTCAAATTCGAATTTACCAAAAACAAAATAATTTTCCTAACAAATTTCAAATTCAAAATTAATTTATTTTTTGGGGGGATGTCATAGCTAAGTCATCAACTAGACTGTAGTTGTGGGATACCCTAGCATGAAGGTTATGTACATTTCGTCGTAACAAAATGTAGGGTATAAGAAGGTTTGGTTTAGTGTTAGGGTGGTGAATCATTAGAGGTTGTCCGGCTGTAGCTAGAGATGTTTCTGATGTGTTTGGGGTAGAGTTAGGAGGTAGGTCATATTGATGATCATTTTTTTTCAAAAGAATCTCTTCTCCTCTGGTAAGGAGGATATTGTGATCAGTTGGATTTCCAGGTTGAGTGGGACCTTGGTTGATATTTCCCTATTAGTGGTGGGGCCAGGATTATCTCTTGTTGGATATTCATCACCCCTTAGTGTGGAATAGGGTTTTTCAAAATGCTTAGAGGTGGTAGTTGCAAATAATGATGTGGGGCCTGTTGAGGGGCAGGTGGTGTTGGAGGGTGTTGTGTGTTCATGGATTCTTTAATATGTTTGCAATCGACAATTTGGGGTAAATGGTGAGTATAATTTCCATACTCACCACATAGAGTGCAAGGGAAGTTAGTTCTGAGGTTATTTTTATTCCCTTGTCATGGTTGATTTTTATTGTTTCCCCCAGCAGGACGGTTTTGTTGGGGGTTATTTCCTCTTGGTCTTCGGTTTTTATTGTTTCGATTTTTCCCTTTCTTCTTGGAATTATTAGGCTGGTGAGTCGGATTTTCCATGCTCAACTGTTCAAAAGTGTGAATATTTTGAATGGGAGAGGTTTGAACAAAATTAATGCCGACATGTGGTTGTCCTAGTGGAGGATAAATCGGTTGGGGGGGACCAGGGAAACGAAAGTATGGATTGTTTTGTGGAGACGATCCATATGATGTGTAGGAAGTTGAAGAATTTCCACTACTACTAGGGTTATATGTGGGGGTTGAGGGAAAACTCGTACTTGGTTGAGAGACCGGATGCATCATGGGTATCGGTGGGGGTCCACCCAATGGTGGAGGGATAACAACATGATATGAATGTTGTTGAGTGGGAGGAGGGTAATAAGAAGTCCCTACATATGGTTGTGGATATATAGATGCACCATAAGTGGTTGACGGGTGGTCGTAAGGGTTGATATGTTTCATAGAACCAATCAACCCATTCGCTGCATGGGACATCCCAGGTTTGTCCTGGCTGAATGGTATGGGTTTGGGTGCATCAAAAAATATTGTGTATAAGTAACCTAATTGAGCATAGATGAGGTCAAATTGTTGGTCCTTGTTGATGGTTTCCTCTTATAATTGAGGAAAAGTGGATGCTACATATTTTGCAATAATAGAGATGAGCAATTTAAGAAACCAATCAAGACGTTGTTCTTTGGTGGTTTCCCCTTTACACAAACTACATCGCGGATGCCATTCATGGATGTCGTCATCCATATGGATAGAAATGGTTTTTTGAAATCGAAGAGTAGTTCTAAGCAAGTATCATGACGAACTGGTAATTGGAAAAAGGACAAAAAGGCCTCGACCAATGATTCAAGAGTCGCATGGGACACTAATTTTTCATCCATGTACCATTTGGCTAATGAACCAGTGAGAGTTCTTTGAAAAAACCTCAAGCGGATGGAACCATCCATGATGTTGTTTGAAGAGCACCATAAGTGGAAGGTCATGACATGGTTAGCAGGATCCTCCCCCGGTTTTCCTTCAAACTTTGGAATATCTGAAGGCAATTTCTAGGCATATTAGGCCAAGTGGCATAATGCAAAATGGCATAATTTGTGAGTTTGGTTAAATTAGGAATGTTGAGGGATGCCAAGTATGGAATAAGAAAATTTGGCAAAGGATTATTTCCATCCATTGTGTGTGTAGGTAATGGACCTATCCCTTGAGAGGAATTTGGTGGGCTTGTACTTCTCCCTTGAGAATAAGTTTGACCCCCACCTCCTTGTGAAGGATAACTAATAGATGGATGACCTTGGGTATTTTACCCAAGCAAAGTGGAACCAAATAAATTTGATCCCAAAATAGTAGCACTCACAGGGGTGTGATATGGTTGATCTAATGAGATGGCAAGACTAGGGACTCCTCCTAGAATATTGAGAATATTATGTAAGTGTCTAGAACTATAGGGATTATGTGGTTCCCCTATCGTTCTCACTAGAAAAGTGAATGTGTGAAAATTGTGACAAGAGAGAAATAAATGAATAAGATATTTTGAACTTCACACAATAGTATAACTCACAATTGCATGTAATGAAATGAACATCATGCATAAATCAACTGTAAATAAACAAGTATGTGGATAGGTGGATTTTTTCTGTGTGGGGGAACAATAAAAAAAAATGTTCGTGTCCTAAAATACCTATCGCCCTTCCTCTAAATTTATCACGGGGCCTTCCAATAGCACTCAAAAGTGGGGTCTGAAGCCACCAGAAGAGGAACTACTGAAGGTTGAATTAATCAGTTATAATGAGGAGTAGAGGGTGCATATCCTGAAAGAGATGGCAATATTTCCCAATAGCTGCACAAAATATGATCAAGGTGAGATTGCATCCCACAATCACTACCTACGTAGATATCCTATCTTTGGCCACTAAGCATCTCATTCAAAGTGTGAGATTTATATTTTCAACCTAAGAAATGGGTCACGGGATAGATACACTCATAAGAGTTGGGTGACTAAAGCAGGGATGTACAGAACAATCAGACCTTGGCCTTCGACCCTTCATGGGTATCTCCCTACCTTATGGTATAAGAACACTTGACTTGGAGTGTTTGAAAGGTCCCTATTATCAACTTCTATTGTTTCAAAAATGTGAGAACCTAATAATGGGGGGTTATTTGGATGCCTACCCCCGAGATCCTTCCTAGACTAAAAAACTTATTTTGGCGCCTCTTGTGGAGGAAAATATAGTGCGTTCTTAGAAAGTTTTAGATGTAGTGGGTTGAGAGATTTGGGTCATGGACCAACCTCGTTTGAATTAAATTGTCGTGGATAATTTCGAAAGAAGTAGTTAGATATTTCAAAATTCCTTTGACGAAAGCCTACTTCGACCTCCATTATTCTAATAGAAATTATGTGTGTGATGAGTGCCTTTGTGTGCAAGAAAGTGAAAAGTGTGCAAAGATTTTTAATAAGTTAAGTGTGAGATTGAAAAATTTGGACTTCATGTGGTCCTTACAAATCTTCTTACCTAGCTTACTATGTTTCTTTGGTACAACCTTGTGGAAAATTTAAATCCCTAAAGAACTAGCAATGTGGACATATGGGTCTTTACAAATCCTTTAAACTCCTTAGAATGTTTTCTAAACTAGAAAATATTTTGAAGCTATCCTAGAATAGTAGACATGTGGGCATGTATGGGTTCGTTACTTGATCTTTTAAACTTTCCTAGAGTGTTTTCTAAATTAAGAAATATTTTTAGAAACTATCCTAAGATTGCAAACATGTGGGAATGTATGGGCCCTTACAAAGCTTTAAGATGATTCCAAAACTACTTGGAACCATAGGGGAGATTTTTCCTCTCCTAAATGATTTAAGGGAGATAAATGTCCTCTCAAACACCTTTTATGACTCCCGATATCACACTAGGGTGCGGGGGAAGATAATACTTGAGGGTTAAAATTGATTTCTAATCCCAAATTAATTGACTGTGTTTGAAAAATAAATAACTTCAACTCAAAATTTTAAATTCCAAATGAGCCATCCATGTGACAACAAAGAAAAGATAATAATAGTGATTATTTTTACCCATGTGTGCTTATGTTAGCTAACCTTCCTTGTGACCAAGGACTCTAAGTGAAGTGTAGTTTCTTTACAAAGTGTAGGAAATTAAAATCTAAAGGCTAGGGGCCCTCAAACCATTCATAAAACCCCTTACAATTTGATAAAACTGAACTTGTGGGTGGGTTACAATTCTAACAGGCGCATAGACGTTGCAGAGTGCAATGAGTGCACACAGTAAGAAATTCTTTCATGCACAGAGTGTGCGTCTGTGTTCCTTGAAAGCCGTGCACTTCCTGTCACACGTCGAGAATTAAATTTCCATGTGAAATTATCCTGCCTTGGCTCTAAATTTTGACTTTGGAAGGTTGGGCTAGGCCGTTTTTGGTACCTATATACCAAAAAAATAAAAAAGATGTTCTCTCAAGACATAAATAAAGAGGAATTTGATATTGATCCCCAGTATGGTCACCAATTTATTATGTTGGTTTTGTCACATGGGTGAGAAAAAAAAAACACTTGCATTCTTAGTTAAGTCAGCTAAACAATACAGAAGTTTGTGATTTGATTAGATAACCAAATTGTAACAACTGCGTAGTTACGACAACCATTCTGGTAACAAGTGCAATTTTTTTTTTTGTGTTTAAGGTGTGTGCGCGCGTGAAGAAGTAACAACACCCATAACTGTGCAACGCCCTGGACAACTGACGAGACGCAACCACGATGTTCATCACAAGAAGACTAAAGGCACACGACGAGCAACCACGACCAAGTAGGACCATAGGCATAAGGTGCACAATGCAAACATTTAGCGACAAGTAAGCCTGACTGATAAATACAACTGACCTCCCGCCCGTCCTACCCTGCAAGGTTAGGACCTCCAAGACACATAAGCAATGCTCAAGCCTGGTTTCCCATCGTCTTTAACCATTTAAGGTCTCAGGGCTGGCGACTGTTCTGAGGAACATGGAGGTGTCTACATCCCGCCCGACTCAGGCAGAACAAGCAACCAACTGACCACAATCAAGCACAACATATATACGAAGAACAACTGCGCTCCTGACGGAAGGCGCATGATAAGAGGACTCCGACAACAGAACCCAATCTCACCCTGAATTACATGAACGACCACCCTAACATAGTAACTAGAGCAATTTAAGGTACGAATTCCAGGTTAATGCACCACCCATGTTATTAATCAATAATTAATAATTACA
>ML779316.1:268193-284758 GCA_009831015.1 Picea engelmannii
ATATATCTAATATGCATAAAGCAAATAACGTAGCATATATCTAATATGCATATTCTAATATGTAGTACCTCTTATGTGAGGTTGTTGTATTGCAAGTTCTTATATCAATGAAAAATATTAATATAGCACCGAACACCCATACACCTTGCTAAGAATAATATTATAAATAAATAAATTTCAAGAAAATACCACAAGGAAACTTTCCATTGAAACACTAACCAAACATATTATCTTGATTAATGTACACCTAAATTTTTATAAGTTAGAAATATTTTTAAAATAAGTTCACTAAGACAAAGATATTAAAAGAATTATCAAATGAGTATTCATGTTCCCCATTTCAAATATAACACAAATTATCGAAATACCAACGTGGAGGGGTGAAGAACGTTTTCCCAAGAATTTACTCGTTTTTATAAAAAGTAAAAACATTTACACGGTCTCTGTGGCCAAATCATGCCGGGATCCCAAGCGCCATTACAGGACTGTTTATGCAATAAATAGATGAGCAGCCAGGTGGAAGGAAGAGACAACATCTCGGTTATTCAGCTGACCCAAGGCGAGTGGGTCGACCTTGGGCGTAACCTCAGAATTCACCAGTTCCAAATAACGCCGTAAAAGAGAATTGACGCACCACGGCAGCGAAAAGTGTTTGACCCATAACACAGAATTTACGTGTCGATGATGCAACAGGATTACAACAGTGTATGCCCACCCAAAGTTTAATAATTGCATGTATATTACAGGAAATACAGAAACCGTATATAATAAAGAAACAACCCATAACACCGAAAACGTATGCCAATCGCGCCACAGATGGTCGACATTCTACCCACATTGACTTCACCCATACGACGAAGAGATTTACATCAGCCTGGGCGATTCGATCAGCCACTAACAATAAGGCTACTTATCAGCATCATCCACGTTTCAATTTTAACAACGCTAACACTGCATTTAAGGAATAATACACAGAGGAGGGGTGTGAGCGTATAGGTGTCAGCTTAACGCTCGGCCATACCCTAAAGCCCTAAACGGATGTCGAGCAAAATTAACGCCCAACCCAACACGAGCCCAGTGCATGCACTAAGCCGTCAACTCCGGAGGATAGGTGCGTGTCCAGTGGGGGGGCAGAAATAAAACAAAAGAAACAGAACGGGTCACATTCATGCTGTAACCACTCGCGAGGTTCAGGGATGTGTGCCAATTTAAAGGTTCAAGTTTTAAAGTTCGAAGCTGGGCCCTTATGAACCACAGGTTGCAACAACCACCATACAAACATGTCACCACAGCCTTTCTGCGTTTGTTGCTGTCATTATCGATTTCATTTTATGTTCCCATTTAACCACCGCAGGTCGCCTTACAACAACCTCCCATAACCCTATGGCTCGGCGCTGTAAATCTGTATTCCATTTAAAAGGGAATAAAACAACAGGTCGGTTATGGCGTGGCTACACATACAGGCATGTAAAGAATAACAGGGCGTCGACCCCCAATAGAAGGACGTAGCGGTAAGAAATGCATGGCAGTAATGGAGGATAGCTCAGAGAGTTTCCATAAGCGAGGATTTACAGAAAAAGGCTAGAACGTAGACCCAACAGAGTACGCTGACCCAATACATCCACGAATAGTACGAAGGTCGGATTGTATCCTGACTTGCAATTAGTTTTGCTTTGTCAAAACTCAGACCACCGTGAGTTTACAAAAGCAGAGAGGTTTGGATGGACACAAAGAGGCATTAGGTCGGGATCCAGTATCGCGCATACCATAGCAATCAACGAAAATAAAGGGTTTCAGACTGGAAGGGAACTCCCACAGGACAGACACAAACGCCCAACACAGTTACGAGAAAAACGCCCCATAACAGTCCACAAGAGGAATACGATGGTTTTCCGACCACAATGAGGACACAATCAGACTAGTTCCAGGATTTCGAACAATGCCCCTCTCAAATAACCTTCCGCATGAAAGGAAAACTAATTAAGACAGTATCAGAAAGCAGAGAAAGCAATTCAGACCCTATCAGAATACCATAAAGACAGATTCAAAATTTCAGAGCAAAATGCCGTAGCATACGTAAACGAATCACCCTAGCTGTGGCCAAATTTAATATAATGTTTCATACCCGCATAAGAAAATGCTAGACATTTTACTCTACCAGAAGTAAAGTTCATACCTTAGCCTCTCGCTTGTCTCGGAAGACGTCCCGCGCTCCGTGCCGCGTCCCGCACTACGTGTCGTGTCCCGCTCGCCGACCATAGAAGGCTCATCGGTACCTCCCAATGAAACGCTAGCGGTACTCTGCTTCCCCCTTAGCCCCCCGAGCCGCAAAGGGGCCACACAAAATCCAGAATAACACTAGCGTCTCAGCTCGCCGCAACGGCTGAGCTACCACTCCAGCAAAGCTGAGCTTACACCCAACTCCTCACTAGAAAATCCGTCAAACGACAATTCGGCAGTGTAACGTTACGCTAACCCTTCCTCCCTTTTTTCCTTCCTTTCCTTTCTTTTATAGCCAAATGAGACCCACCTACTTCCTGATTATTAATTAATTAATTTTTAAATGACAAAACCTCTGAACAATCTCCGCCGTCCAAGTGTCACTCATCCCTAGGGTTCTCCAATAATTAGTTTCTGTTTATTAATTAAAAATCTAAATTCCCTCACACCCCCAAAATCGCTCCTTAAATCTCTCCTAGGGTTCCTAGATCCCCTCTCATGCTTTTATTCACTTTCCTAAAATGATGCTTCTGAAATTTAGTAGTTACTTAAATGTTGATTCCCCTTTTGCTTTTTCCCTATGTCTCCCACTTTCCAAATTTTTTTTGTTTCCTAAATCCAAGTTTCCTTATTTTTATTTTTATTTTATTTTTTATTTTTTTATTTTCTCTTTCTTTCTCTCTTTCCATTATTTATTATTATTATTATTTTTTTTTGTTAAACCCCCAATGATAAAAGCGCTTAACATTCTTTTCAATATATATCGACGAACATTTTTATTTTATTAATTATTAATTTATTTATTTAAATCCTAGTTTTTAATACTCCCCTCTTTAAAAATTTAAGTCTCCTTTATAATTTAAACGCCATGGGTTTTACTTAAATTAACTCCCTCATTACTTTTACCCCCATTACCTTTTTAGAAGACTCTAATTAACTCCTAGGTCGGTGTTAGCTTACGCCCTAGGTTCACTTTTGGAGGATCTTTTCTTAGGGCCAATCAAATTTATCTTAAAGATGTTTAATTCTAGGTTTGATTTGAACAGGGAGACAATTTAATTAGGGGGGGGCATTTTAAGAATTTATCAGGTGCTAAGGTCTCAGGGTCATCTAGGCTGTCTCATCATCATCCTCAAGCGACGTGCCCTTCAGGACGCACTACGTGCTCCAAGGGTGCCACTCGCCTTGATTGCTTCTGTCGTGCGACGTGCCCTTCAGGACGCACCACATGCTCCAAGGGTGCCACTCGCTGACCTGTAATTCTTTGCACGATGTTCCCTTCAGGATGAACCACGTGCTCCAAGGGTGCCACTCGCTGGCTTGACGGATTGGTAGACTCTATAACCCCTGGAGTCAATACTCCGCCAGGTGAATCTTGTGGGAGACTAAGGGCTCTAAGGAATAAGGCCCCCGCCTTATTGCGCGCCCCTTAGAATCATCGTGAGCGACTGTCGCAGTCTGCCCCCACGGCATCGTGGATCCCCTCAAACTAGGTAATCGTTAACCTACAGTTCGAGCCACAGCGGGAGTGCTAGTAGGTTGTGGCAGGGCTGCTGTCCACACCTCTCCCTCAATCTCTCTGGATCTCGTGTATGGCCCCTCTACTCCATATGTGAGTCCGGTCGTCAAGCTATCGTCAGCCTGCATCATCAACCATCATGTCAACAACATATCATAAAATCAATAGTATATCATCAAAACGAAACAATATCATCATAAATGAAACAACTCAAATAGCCCACTCCCTGACACAATCCGGAGTCCAAGGAAGTTCCATCGATGCCTCTGCATCCTCAAGGTCCGAAACCCTGTACACTCAAAGAAACCGATTCAGCAACACCTGTCTACATCAAGGTAGTAAAAACATCATGACATATAACTTAACGCATCATAATGAGAGAAAAAGTTTTATCATCATAAAAATCCGGATCACTTGCGAGCAAGTGTCCTCAAATAATAAGTTTGGTAAGTGCGCCAGAGCGGGATGTTACATACACCCCCTCTTGGTCTAAACTTGTGGGTGGGTTACAATTCTAACAGGCGCATAGACGTTGCAGAGTGCAATGAGTGCGCACAGTAACAAATTCTTTCATGCATAGAGTGTGCGTCTGTGTTCCTTGAAAGCCGTGCACTTCCTGTCACACGTCAGGAATTAAATTTCCAAGTGAAATTATCGTGCCTTGGCTCTAAATTTTGACTTTGGAAGGTTGGGCTAGGCCGTTTTTGGTACCTATATACCAAAAAAATAAAAAAGATGTTCTCTCAAGACATAAATAGAGAGGAATTTGATATTGATCCCCAGTATGGTCACCAATTTATTATGTTGGTTTTGTCACATGGGTGAGAAAAAAAAAACACTTGCATTCTTAGTTAAGTTAGCTAAACAAGACAAAAGTTTGTGATTTGATTAGATAACCAAATATGCATGAAGCTAAGAAATAAAACTAACTAGCATACCCGCAAAGAGGGGGAAAGGGAATGCCGAAAAAAAACTAAGTAGTGTTTGTCAATGGAAATTTTGTAAAATCCACCGATGTAAAATCCATTGATTTATGGCTTAAATATGTTATCCAAATACAAAAACTGAACTTTGAATGTTTGCAGTTTCAAGTTATTAGGTCTCTTGTATTGAAACTGAAGATTTAACCAAGATTCAAGAAATTTATCTTAAAGTATATCCACCTATGTTATTCATTCTAAACCCAGACAGGATAAGGATTCATAATAGATTTGTAAGGTATGAAATAACAAAGATCTGATTCACCTCTCCATACCTCTCCCACTGGACATCACCCTAGCTCGACTATTGTTCAATTGTGTTTGTTGTAGTTAAGATCTAATTTTCAAGTAGAGGAAGAATTGCTCGGACAAGATCGCATTTTTAAGGTTTTCTCGATTACAGGTATGTATTTTCACCATCCACGAACCTGATTTGGTTATCAAATAGATATTGGCTCAATGATGTATGGGTTTGTGTTTTTCTTAAGACTGGAAACTGTGTAAAATTGTGATATTTTTTTGGAATAAATGGTTGTTGTTTTTCATTGCAATAATGTTTGAAGTCACAGTTTCATTGATCATTCTAAGTGTTTGAAGCCATGAAGGCTCTCTGTCATCCTTATTGGTCTTGGTTGAAGGGTTTCATTTGGTCCATATTGGCTAGTTGTATCAACGCATTCTTAGCACCATACCTAGTCATTTTGTTGTGATGGGGTTGTTGGGTTTGAAACACCTCATGTCACTGTGTATCTTTTCACTTGGGTATAGATTTGTTCAAGTTACTGATGTTTTCACAGTGGGTTATGATTGTTTTTATGCCAAAGGGATTGCTTAAGGTTGATTTTTATTTATTTGCTTTGTTTTCTCTAAGCATTCTTCAGTTGATTGGGAAAACCATGAGGGTTATACCCTGCATGTTCTAAGTGTTGTTACAGGACCAAAATGAAGCCTTTGCTCCTCTGTTCATATTCTCTCCTATCTCGTGAACTGTCATCCTATCTATGAAATTATTGGTGGTATACACTATGTGTGCACCATTGGTCTCAGAGGTTCTCAACTGATGTTGGGGGTCGACTCTAGTCTCCCTATGTTGGTCCACAGAGAAAACCCTTTATTTCTCAAGACCTATTTTTGATAGACGAAACCGTTATGTCCTGTCGGGTATACTATTGATTGTTATGAGTTGGTGGTGTATTGTCAACAATGTTTGATTATTGGCTCATCTCTGTTGATTATGTTGACACTGGTGTTGGTTTTGGTATTTAGTCACTGCATTGGCTATTATGAAAATTGAATTGATAAGCTCATCATCGTTAATTGGTTTATTGGAGAAATAGGATTGAATACATAGTCATTGTCTCTTACATTGTAATTATTGAATTGTTAACCCAAAATTAGTTTATAATTGATTAAGTCACAACATGCTTCGTGTGTTATGCATAGGTACATGTGGGCTTCCTACAACATGTTATGTTGAGTTGATGGTTGTTCTGACTGTATGTTTTAAATTGTTGAATGGGAGTATTGCAATCGTAATAGTTGTGGCATGGTTGTCCACTATGCATGTTATGTATATTGTTTGATTACACCATCAGAGATGGGCACGAGTTTTATAACAACATGGTTTTGTTGCATTATGATTGAATTGAGAAATGGATTTAGGCATATTTTCGTTGTTTCCTTGTATTGGATTGATATCTCAACATCGTTTGATGTTTATATCCAGAGTGAATAGACATTTATAGTCGCAGTAACCCTCTTTCATTTTTTGACTGGTCTGTGTATCATACAACATCGTATAAGTCAAAGTAGTGATTGTTGTGCATTTAAATGGTAAGTCAATGTTGTTGCAATTTGATATATTGATGATTGTTGTTGATTGTCTATTTTGTATAGTCAATAATAGAGATGAGCACAGATTTTGTGACAGTATGGTCCCATTACAAATTAATTGTTAAACAAAATTGAGGAATAAAATCGGGCACAATGTTTGTGTCTGGTTTGATTAATGAAATAATTCGTGGATAGTGGTTGATGTTTTAGTGTTGAACAAAGTGGAATTAAGTGATTGTTTATTCATTTGGGAATTGTTTTAAAACATTAAATGGATAAATGAGAAGAAACATAACTCTTCTTTAGGTTGTTTTACAATGCATATTGTCTTGTTTTTGTGACATTATGTTAAATATTTGATTACGAATAGTGAGCAAGTTAATGCACAAAATTGATTGAATTATACATAGTAGTTGTTCATTTGATCATAATGATTGTTTAGCTGGTGTTGGATCTTTTACGTTTGATATAGAATGATTTTATGGATTACTTAATTAATTTTATGAACAACATCCACTATCCTTCCCTACCATTATTTATCTTTTCGCTAATTACAAACCCCTCTCCTTCCCACATTGATTTTTCACTCCATGTTCTTAAGATTTAATTACAATTAAGATATTTTTTTATTGAAATAGTTTTAAATCACAGTTTCTTGGTTAGAACGTAGTGATATATTCTTTGGTTTACATTACAGTTGATTGTTTGTTGTCTTTGAGCAGTAACCATGATTCTTTTCCACTTAATTTTAACATTTTTTCACTCAACACAATCCCTCGCATATCCCAGAACCTTTGTTCAGCCCCTGCTCATTGACAATAGTTAAGCAATTTGTATGGATTGGATTGCATGAGCCTGATATGTTGTTGAGCCAAAATTTATTTCATAATTTTAAGGAGTTTGTCATGTATGTTTGTTAAAATAATTATTTTCTAATCAATCATGCATGCAGGAATGAGTTTTTTCAGCCGAGGTAGCCATGCCAGGGGTAACCAAGGAAGAGGTAATTGGAACAAGGGCCCTAGAAGGCCTAGATTCTCCATTCACTTTGATGTTGACTCACAAGAGTTAAGCCACTTATTTCAGGCTGGATTTTTCAATTAGACTGGGCAAGGAGTGGTCCAACCTAGGCCTGAAAGGCCTCCCTTCCAAGCTCCACAAGCCCCTGGTATTCTCGTTCCCCCTCATATCTCATTGCAACCCGAGGTTCCCAAAAAAGACAGATGGCAAGAGATTTCCCACCCAATAGTCTCCCAACATCGTGGGTGGCCCAATTTGTCCTTACCTACTCCCCTACCTAATAATTAGATTGTCCAAGATGCACCTGTCTACTCATCATTTCAGTCCTCTCATGCTAGAAAAAGGTTGAAAACTGAGGCCAACCATACTCCTAACAAAGAAAAGCCATTGATGCCTCTTCCTCACCCTCCAATGGCTCTAATAAATCCATGTCTTCCCGGATGCATTTGAGGGATGATTGTTCTCATATTATCAACAAGATTAGGCCTAAAGGCTCAGCGCAGCCAAAGGAAAATTCAGAGAAATCAAAGGGTGAAAACAACAACCAAGGAAATATTGCATCTCAGAATGGAAAATATGGTTTTTGAGTTTTATTTTGTTTATTGTTGATGACAGTTGACTTCAAATTTTTTGGACAACATGTTTTCTTTGGATATATGAGTAATATATTTTTGAAAATAATTTCAAATATCAATGAGATAAATTGCCAAATATGAATGTGATGATGGGAGTCACAAGGAGGGGTGGTTTTCTTAATTAACTAGTTATTTTATGATTGTTAAGAGATAAAGGGAGTCACGAGGGGTCCCACCTACTAGTTATTATTTATTTAAAACGCTTATTATGATTTATTACTTTTTCCCCTAACTAAAATTTGGTTGAGTTTTTAGTTAACTTAACTAATGAAGTAGTTCAAGTATTTCAACCAATTCTAATTTTATTAAAGGCAAAAGGAAAGGGAGGAATGAGAGGAGGATAGAAGGAGAAGCATACTAAGGTTTTCTCTTTGAATTTATGTTGAGATAGTTCAGTTTTCATTCATTCCTTAATTTATCACAAGCCTAATTATGTTTTATGATAGCAGGGTCTTATTGTAGACAACAAGATTCAGGGTTGAATTACATCATTCAGATACTTTTTTTTCAGAGGTGTTGATCTATCTTTGATATTCTATGTAGACTTATCTGTTTGTGAATTATTTTTCATGACTGACAGCCATTTATTTTGTGAATTAGACTTATATGCTTGAGTAAGATCATTTCATATATTTTCCTCAACATTTGTTTGGTGACCATACTGGGGAAGAGATTAGTAATCTTTGACGGGTGGATACCTCTCACTCTATGAGACACACTTATCCATTCCTCAGAATGGTAAAAATATTATAGTCCTTAGAGAGGGAAGGATTTCACCTTACATAGAGAGTTTTCCACAACCTAATGTGAATTATATCGAAGAGGAACTAGGGATGTATTCCATCTTTCTGGAGGAGGATAAAATTCCCTTAGAACAAATTGATTTAGATGATTGTATATGTCACATGCACTTTGATGGTTCATGCTCTAATGAAGGTAACATAGCTGGCATTATATTGATTTCTCCTGTAGGAAAAATCCATAACTTTTCTTATAGGTTGGAGTTTGTTTGCACAAACAATGTCATCGAATTCAAAGCTTTGTTATTGGGCATTGAGAACGCTTATAATCTTGGTTGTGGTCACCTTTTAGTTTTTGGGGATTCTGAGCTTGTTGTGAACCTTGTACATAAAATTTACTCTCCTAGAAACAAGTTGATGAAATGATACACCCAAATAGTTTGGGCGCTTATCTCGAATTTTTATCTTTCAACATCACTCATGATAAGAGGGATTTAAACTCAATGGATAATCGGTTAGTTGTTTTTGCAGCCTCCTCTAATCAGAAACTTCTTCCACACAGACCTGATTATACCTTTCAATCTCTATATTGTCCGCATATCCCTGACAATATAGAATCTTGGCAGATCTTCCCTAACGATGAGAGCATTTGTGATTTCATTCAAAATGAACCTTTTAACCCTAAGGAAATTATGTCCATAGAATATAACAAGATTCCTAAGGGCTCAACTCATCTAGGGAGTTCATTTTCATCGAGTGATGTAGGCAATAAAGAGAAACAGAAAGAAGAGGAGTCAAAAAGGAAGGTGGGTGAAATCGTCTCCTTGAACATTGGGACACCTGAGGCTCCAAAGAATGTTAGAATAGGTTTCCAATGTTCTAATAAATAAGAAATGAAGTTTTTCAAGATACTTGGTGGATTTCAAGATTTTTTTTCTTGGTCTTATGAGGATCTTCATGGTTTTGATCCTAGTCTTATACAACATGCTATCCCCATCAAGGAAGGCATGAAACTAGTTGGGTAGAAACAAAGACCTATTAGCTTTACATTTAAAGCAACTTTTCAAAGGGGGTTGGAAAAATTCTTCAAGGCTTGGATCATTTTTTTGGTCTAGTACTCTAAATGGGTTTCCAATTGGGGACTTGTACCAAAGGCCACTAAAAATATTAGAACCTACATTAATTTTCACACAGTCAGTGAGGCTATTATGAAAAATCCTTTCCCTCCTTTTAATATGGAAATATTTATGTAGAAGTTTGTAAGGTCACGGATGAGGCCCTTACTTGAAATATTTTTGGGTTATAGTCAAATCAAGGAAAAAGGGGCATATGCTCACAAAAACACTCTTATCAATAATTAGGGTACCATGACTTAAAAATGTTTTCTTTATGGCTTACCTGATGCAAGTACCTCCTTTAAAATACCTATATGAGAAACTCTTGACGAATTGATTATTATTCATATCTATCTTGTTGATCTAATTGTATACGTTAAAGGGATGATAATTACGTCAGAGTTCCAAGTGTTATTTCTAATTCCTTTCAAAATCGCTTTTGTCCTAGATACTAACTCTTACATTCTAAAGGATTTACAGCAGCAATTATTTTCCTACAACACTAACAATTCTCACTTGAAACATTACGTGGGACTTGCAGTGTTTCATGGAAACCTGCATAGGAGATCTAGCTAAAGCATACACAAACAAAGCTTATCAAGAAAAGGAAGAGAGATACACAATGAAGAATGAGAACCAATGCATATTATTACCTTATCAACGAGTGAGTGATCT
The DNA here is from genome assembly GCA_009831015.1 of Picea engelmannii. Classification (NCBI taxonomy): domain Eukaryota; kingdom Viridiplantae; phylum Streptophyta; class Pinopsida; order Pinales; family Pinaceae; genus Picea; species Picea engelmannii. The sequence continues at coordinate 278,931 of ML779316.1, forward strand.
TCACTCATATAGGCAATGACATCCTATAATTAGGAATGCATGCATAATAGTGATGATCTAAAATTAGAAAGTCTAAAATAGAACTAGTCAGTTAACTCCCACTGAACTAGTGTGCTGAAAATATAAATTTCTCCAACACCCCCCCTGAACATCACTATGGAGTAAAAAATGAGTCTCGACTACTATTCCAGTTTAGGTAATCATGTACAATGAAACTAATGAACACTGAATAAAAATGTGGAAAGAGGGAAAACCATGTGGGAACAACCCCCCCCCCCCCAAAAGACGATGTATCAAAAGAAGAAAATGGCAGTTGTTAGGCAACTGTGTTCTTCACTACAAGACGATCTCGCAAAGTCTGAAACTTCTGCTCACTAAAACTCTTCATGAATATGTAGAAATATGTATGGATCTAATGAAGTCCTTTGGCAACCTATCGAGCCTTGTACCTCTTGATCCTGTGGACCCATCTTCACCTGAAAATATTGATTTCTAGTGGAAGTGGAACTAGATTCCAAGTCTGGTTCTGTAGGAGTGAGTCATACTCCTTCTACATGGCTACTTGCCGTAATGGATTTCCCAAAACCATATTTTAGTTCTGTGGATAAGTAGATTGAACCATATAGCAATGCATGGACATCACAGGTTCTGAAGCTGAAAATACATGAGAAGGATCATCATTCTAAGATTGAGTCATCCTCGAATCCAATGGCTTACCTACAAGGTTGTTTTTTGCCTGAAGTGTGGTCTGTGCCTTCTTGGGAATCTATTGAAGCTTCGGAGTTGGCTTCTTATATGGTTGTACTACCTGCTTATTTCCATGCATAGAATCCGAGTGTATGGAATCATCTATGATGTCTAAAATTGATGGAAGCACAAGAGTATGTGCATGTTGCACTGGATATGAATGCAAAGTACTCTCCTTATGTGTAAGTATAATAGAGGAGTCATTGTCAAAAAAATTAGTGAATTTATACAACCTTGACTTTTGATCCACCTCAACAATTGCAATGATGGAATTTTCATGCATGTCAATTACTGAAACTGAATCTGATGTAAATTCAACCTTCTTACCTTTATGAGTGATCTGATAAACTGAGAGCAGATTCATAGAAAGATTTGGAACATGTAAAACATTCTCAAAACTTCCATTGTGGAGTTCCACTCCCCCTTCTCCTGCTACTGCTACTGGAGTATCATCCCCCATGAGAATAGGAGGTCCAGAGCATGAACTCAAAGAAGTAAAAACTTCCTCTTTAGCTACCATATGATGTGGTGTGCTAGAAGCTATAATCCATGAATCATATGAGGAATTAATTGCAACCAGAGCATGATGATTACCTTTCTTAGGCACATGGTCTTCTTCCTTCTTCTTCTTGGCTCCTTCAGGAACGAAGTCTCCAAGGTTATTTTTCTGAAGTACCTATTTCATAAGATCGATCTGCTTCTTCATGCATGTGGATTCTTCATGATTCGGTTTATTGCAATGTGTGCACTACTTTCCCTTCTTCTTCTTCCCTTTGGAATTTTAAGAATCTATGGAACCTGAAGAATCCTTGAAGGGTTTGGAATATCACTCCTTCTTTGACTCTAGATGTAATAGCTCCTTTCATTTCTGCTTCGATTTTTTATTGGATGACCCTTTTCCATCATGCATGGTAAGTGCATGTGCTTTGGGATATTTCATGAGGCCCATCTATATGAGTTATGTCTGCTCTTGTGTGAGAGACTCAATGAACTGAGCCCAAAAGAAATCTAGCAGAATGGAAATTGGAGATATATACAACATATTCTAGTCCTAACTTGGCCAAGATTGTTAGAATTAGTTGTTTCTCTTGTGTAGACTTGTTAATACCACATCCACCCAGCTCAAAATCAAAGATTTAAATTTAGTAAAGAAATGATGTATATTATCAAAACTTTTAGGGTCTAAGGTATTCAACTCTACCTCAAGCACATGACTTCACATCTCATCCTGCTTTCCAAAGAGTCCTTCCAAGGTGGTCCAGATCTCATTTGGAGTCTTGTATGCGGCAACATGAAACCATAGATTAGTGGAGATTAACTCAAGAAGTAGTCTTGTGGCCTCATCCTTATGGTTCTCCCCTCTCATCTTCCCAATCGTTGATGTAGGTTCTACTTCTGTCGTCATCATCAAATTATACATTCATTTCCTTCTGAGTTGGAGTTCTGCCTTGGGATTCCAATCAAAATAATTGTATGGTGTGAGGATTACCACCAAGTTTGACTATATAATAGTTGTCATATCCATCTCTCCCACTATTTCTAAGAAACCTTAAAAATTTACTCTCAATCTGCAAGTGAAAATTTAGGAAATCAAGGTAGAAAGGGCACTTTAAGTGAAAATTCATATCAGTTTCAAGAGATGATCTTCTGACTTACTTTCTGAGAAAACGGTGAGGAATCTCTCCAAACGGTTTAAAAACCACTTGTAGAATGGATCGGTTTACTTTCCATGCAAGTCGTTTCCTCAAAAACATAATATTTGGGAGCAATCACTCTAGAAATAGGCTATCTTACGAATTACATTTTGAGAAAACAATGAGGAATCTCATCAAACGGTTGAAAACCCACTTGCATAATGGTTCGATTCCCTTCTCATGAGAGTCGTTTTCTCCAAAAAATAATATTTTGGAAGCAACCACTGTAGAAAGGTACGACCAGAGATTCGTATCAATTTCAGGAGGCTATCTTCTGACTTACTTTCTGACCAAACGGTGAGGAATCCCACCAAACAATTGAAAACCCACTTCCATAATGGGTCGATTTACTTCCCATGCAAACCATTTCCTCAAAAAATTAATACTTTTGGAGAAATAACTGTTGAAAGGTAGGACCGCAGATTTAGCTCGCCGAAACTATGATTTTCCTTATTCTTTGGCTTGTATGGCTTGCTCCAAGCAGCATAGCTCCGATACCATGTTAGTGTTTCATGGAAACCTGCATAAGAGATCTAGTTAAAGAATACACAAACAAATATTATCAAGAAAAGGAAGAGAGATACACAATGAAGAATGAGAATCAATGCATATTATTATCTTATCAATGAGTGAGTGATCTTCACTCATATAGGCAATGACATCCTATAATTAAGAATGCATGCATAATAGTGATGGTCTAAGATTAGAAAGTCTAAAATAGAACTAGTCAGTTAACTCCCATTGAACTAGTGTTACTCCCACTGAACTAGTGTGCCGAAAATAGAAATTTCTCCAACAGGACCAACGTGAAAAGTTTTAACGTTGTTGGATTTTTTATATACTAGTAACCTAACTCTACTTTCAATTTTGCACTATTTTCTTTTCTTCTTTACAGTGGTTTGACTTATGCCCTTTGTTTTAAAACATTTCCTACTGCTTTTACATTTATGTCATTTTATTGTTGTTGTTTTAATTTTTGCAATTTTACTTCTATCATGATTTTGTTGCTTACCACCTTTTACTTAATTTGGTCAAAATAAGATGTTGGATCAGTTCTGTCAGAGTGTCACTCCTGCAAGATGTTGTTGGTCAATAGAAATCAATCTTACACAGTTGTCATGATGTTTCCCTTGAAAATCACACTTGAAATTGTTATTTTCTTCCACTGTTGTCTAAAAAATTATTTGGGTTATCTCCCACTTTTGCTTTCCTTTTCTTCATCCATCTGAGAATTTAAGAGAGCAAGTCCATAAATTTTCTCCGTTAAGAGTCAATCCCAGTTGAACGATTATGCAGACAGTGGTAAAACCCCTCATACTTAACACTTTTCATGAGTTATTCCTGAATTCTCGGTCATTTTTCCATTAAATCCACTCACTTCCCCCTATTGCACAATCTTTCTAGTTATATCTTCTTGAATTGCGAAACCATGAGTTCTAAGTTCTAATCTATTGAAAACAAATTTCCCTGTGGAGTCGCCAGTTTGTTGATGATTAAAAATCACAATGAGGATTTTTCTCGCAAAGTGTTGCTAAATCCTATTATTATAAGCTAACAAGATATATAATACTAGTAGGTGGGACCCACTTGTAGATTGGGAGATCAGGTCTGGTTCTTATTTCATGTTTATGTTGTTGTTCAAAACTATTTATAGGGTTCTACATGATTGATGAAATCTTGGTTTTATTGGCAATGGATAAGGCCTATTATGTGTTGTCAATAATCGCGACAAATGAATGATGGATAAAACATGTTATGTCTTGTTTCTGTTGCTCTAAGCTCTAATTTCATGTTACAATGGCCTATGATTATCCATTGTTACCATTGATATCTATTCTTGGATTCATTACTACGACACCTGCACAAGAGGCATGTTAGTAACGACACATAAGAGCAGTTGAAAAGAGATAAAAAGCAATATAAACAAAATACAAAAGGAAGAAACTATACTATACTAATATGCTACACTATATGCATTGAAATTAAAAGGATGGTTGTTAGTCCTAGCTAACGGGGTTAGTGGCTATACGCTTTATTGAGTTATATGGAAACACATGTGATATGCATTATAGTATGGTTGGCAGTGATTAATGTGACATAGGGTGGCACTTTTGGCAAATAGTGGATGTTGGTTTCGATGCATGGTTTAATTGAATGAATTAATGGAATAGTGGGATGGCATGTACTATGGAATTGAATGACTAGAAGATAGAGGTGACATTTGTTTACTACACATCACTCCATACCCCTCCCACTGGCCGTCACCCTGGATTGGATATTGTTCAATTGTGTTCGTTGTGGTTAAGCTCTGATTTTCAAGCAGAGGAAGAACTGCTTGGCCAATATTGCATTTTTAAGGTTTTCTCGATTACAGGTATGTATTTTATCCATCCATGAACTCGCTCTGGTTATGAAATAGATATTGGCTCGATGATGTATGGGTCTTTGCTTTTCTTAAGAATGGAAACTGTGTAAAATTGTGATATTTTTATGGAATGAATGGTTGGTGGCTTTCATTGCAATAATGTTTGAAGTCACAGTTTCATTAATCATTCTGAGTGTTAGAAGCCATGAAGGCTCACTGTCATCCTTATTGGTCTTGGTTGAAGGGTTTCATTCGGTCTAGATTGGTTGGTTGTCCCCATGCATTCTTAGCACCATACCTAGTCGTTTTGTTGTTATGGGGTTGTTGGGTTTGAAACACCTCATGTCACTGCATATCATTTCACTTGGGTATGGGTTTGTTCATGTTACTGATGACTGTGCAGTGGGTAATGACAACTGTTATGCCAAAGGCCTTTCTTAAGTTTGATTTCTATTTCTCAACTCTATTTTGTCTCAACATTCTTCAGTTGATTGGGAAAACCATGAGGGTTATACCTTGTGTGTTCTAAGTGTTGTTACAAAACCAAAATGAAGCCTTTTCTACTCTATTCATAGTCTCTCCTATATCGTGAATTATCATCCTATCTGTGAAATTATTGGTGGTGTTGGGGTCCTATAATTGTAGGCAACTCGATTTTTCGACTGTGGATTTGGCATTTCCCCTGTGATGAAGACTTCTAGCTCAGTTGACCCCCTTTTTTCCCCTCCATCCATTTCGCCCGATCCTCCATCATCCTATTGCATCCTTCATCCTCCATTGTGCCTTCACTCCCTTGTCTTTTCGACCCATTGAGTACGCCTCACCTGCCTTCCATCCATGAATAAATGAAATTAGGATAATGAACGAATAATGTTAAACGGTTAGTGATATTCTCTAATATTTGTTAGCCTAACAAAGTTGTTTTGATAGGATAATTTAAAATAAAATAATTGTTAGACTAACTATTAATTAATTAATGATTAATTAATTAATTAATTAATAATTAGTTAGTTTAATAAGTA
>ML779316.1:285158-394081 GCA_009831015.1 Picea engelmannii
GGGCTCCAGAATACCACCTTCCCGAAAACAAAACCACTTTTCTCATTTTCACCATTTTTTTCCTGTTCAGCACGTCTTTTCTGGAGGATATTCTGGGAAAATGAAAATGAATTTTTAAAAATAGAGAGAGGCTTTTCTCCGTAACGGGATTAAGAACAAAAACCTCTCTCAGTTTTTTTACAGGTCCCATGAAAAGGGAGAATCAAAACCATCTCCAAGGCCCTTTTTCTAGATTTTCTCTTTTCCGTTACAGTCCTGATTTTGCGGGAGCTGTTACGACCAACTGGGGATGAATTTCAAGAAAACGAAGGATTTTTTCGTCCATCACATGCCCATATACAATAGGGTCCTTTTTTTTTCCCAGGTGTCATCGTTAAAGACAAACACACGTCTGTTCGGACCCCTTTTTTCGCAGAAAACCGGTCCATCTTTCATGGCGAACAGTTCCAGATTTTGTGGGATTTGTGGCTATTTTTGGCTGAGGCGGTTAAAACCGACTCTTGAAACTTGTTGGGGGATCTCCCCTATTTATTGAGAGATTATTTTTAATGTAAATGTTGATCAGTCGAGGACCATGATTAAAAAAATTTTGTAAAACAGCTCGCTGAGCTTTCAGTGTTTTTTCATCAATTCAATGAGACAGTGTTATGATGCAGGATTCTTGTGACTATTTCGACTGGTGATGTGCATCCCTCTGTGTTAATTTGTTTCTCTGTTATCATAATTAATTTCTTCCTCTGAATTATTCCAATAATATTAAGAACATAATTGGTTTTAATTCACCCTTTGTCTCTGGCTTGGTATAGTTTTTTGTGTTTTCCACTGAAAATTAAACTCAGAATTCTTAGTTGCTCTGTGTTTAATTGGATTTCTTGACCTATTTTCGTCTCACCCATTTCATTTAAATTGAAGGATCCAGTGAGTTTTCTACCTTTCCCTACAAATATTATCCTGTTGACATGGATTTTCGATCATTCGTTTCGGTGACTCCATAGCCCATGTTTTCTCTTCTCTGACTATACCCAATTTCATAAACAAACCCATGTTCTTCATAGCTAGCCTAATATTCTCTTCAAACAAAGATATATCAGACAAAGAGATCCCTCTCTGAGTCTTGGAGGGCTATATCCAAGACTCGAAGTGGTTTTGATGTTTCCTCTGTGACTGCCTCTTTAGCCTTGGGAAAATTACAGAGTGTTAATAGAATGGCGACTCCACCAGGGAACAGTTCCCCAGTAGTACACTTCAAAGCTCCAGATATGATCACTAATGGTGGACAGTGACCAGACACAAGAAGGCTGAGATCATTCACCTGGTGACTCCAATTAGCTCCAGACAGTGCCAAACTCAAAGAATCCACTGGAGGAAGAACCTAAAGCATGGCCAAGAAGCCTAGAAAGACCAGGTACTCAAGCTCAAATTGCATTCAAAACACCTTTGGTTTTAGCTGCAATTATGTCTTGTCTTTTTCTAATCCTGATCTAAAGCATATTGCTGAAGATTACTTTGACCATATGTTAATTGATGAGTCTCAAGAGATCATATCCCCAATTGTAGATTATGAACATACTCATACACCTGTGCACATCCCAGATGCACATGTAGAAACCCTAGTGAGACATAAGCCTCTTGCTTTATCTCCTACTCTTGCTAAACCTTTGGATGGTTGTGAGCCTCTCACTTCATCTCATGTGCTTGCAAAAGTCCCAGACATATACAATCCTCTAGATTTTCCTCCTGTTCTCCATGACCTCCCTGCAAATTACACCAATGATCTTCCCAGGTTTGATGGAGAGAATGACAATATTAATGTTGAAAATCATATCTAAAGTCTTGAGGATTTTCTTGACTTCTTTGAGGTAGAAGATGATGATGTCTGCATCTGAGTGTTTTCCCTATCATTGGGAGCTAAATTCAAGAACTGGTTTAAAAAACTCCCAGCTGCCAGCATTAAAAATTTTCATCAGTTCATGCAAGTTTTCCTAGACAAATGGGTGGTCATGGGAAATTTTTTCCTCATCTTAGAAGAATATGAACACTTGAAAAGAAATCCCGGAGAGACAATACATCAGTTTTCAGCTAGATTCAATAAGGTATATCATGCAATACCTGCTGATATAAAGCCACCCCCAGGATCAACCCACTTGCATTTCCCAGATGCCTTTGATCTTGAGATGGCATTCCAATTAAGAGAAAGGAACACTGGAAGCCTTGAAGAAATGCAAAGCATTACAGTTGATGTGGAGACCAACTTGCTGATCAAAAGGTCAAAGTTAAAGGACAAAGAAAGGGAACAGTTGAAGTCATCAGAAGCTAAACTGGAGATTTTGGCCAGTGCCATGGAAGAGATGATGCAGAGGATCAACAGGAAAGATGAGCTTGCTGCCAAAAGACACCATGTTCCAATGATTTCAGAGAAAGAAAAGGTCGATGTTCCCAAACATTTTGTTGTTCATCCTTGGTACCATGGTTTGGATAATGATTCTTTCATGTATTCAATTCAAAACACAGTCAAAGATGAAGCTCCATCTCAACTTGCAGAGGAACAACCAGCTGATATGATGTGCATGTTTGACGACATTCCTTACTTGGATTGTCCACCCAAGTGTGATCAATATGATGATGAGCATGAGGCTGAAATAGAGGTGGATTGTTCAAAGAAATTAGCAGCATGTCATTGGCAGGAAGAAGATCATTTACAGTTCAGATATGACAATCATCCCTTGCACAACATTCATGACAGCGATGAGGAAGAGACAAAAAATTTAAAGTAAGGGAAAAATCTTTGCCCTTATGTTTCTCTTCTTTTCAATTTTTGAGAAGAAATTGTAAACAAGTTGGCATTGGTAAAGAGGGAGGATGTTCTAATCAACTAGGTGAAGATGATAGTGCTAATGTGGAGGCTATTCTAAATCCATAGTTGCAGCCCTTTACCTACTTTGATTTTCAAATTTTAGATGAAAGATTAAAGCCTGAGGCGAATTATGAGTTAATCCAAAATAACTCTGTACCATTATGCTTTAATTCATTTCAGTTTTTGAAAAATAATCTTGAGTATATGCTAAAGGATAAATGCACGGAAAATCAAGAAGTTGCAGTGGAACCAATGCAACAGTCAGTTCAATTTCTACAGGATCCAATATCTGATGTGTTGGATGACTGGTGTTGTCAAAGTCTTTCTCCATCATCCAGCTATGGGATAAAACACTGTTATGATATTGACATGATCAGGCAGTCAACTTCATTGTCTTTTTCAGTAGAAGTCACATTACAAATCCCATCAGAGTAGTTGCAGCCATGTTAGGAAATGCATGAGGATGAAGATAACATAGATACAGTGCTAGAGCTGCCATCCAAAAATCAAGGAACATGTCATTTCTACCTTGATCATGTAGCTACCTATATGGAGAATTTTTTCACTGTAGATCATTTGGCGGTACAAAAGTTGTGCCTCTTTCTCAAGCTGTGCAGTATTTTTAAGGGTGGGTAGGAGAATGTGAATAAGCTCAACATTCTAAGCATCTCTTTTTCAGCAGTGTTTAGCTTAATTTGGTTTCAGTTGCAAGACAAAAACAGGTACAGGTTGCAGAATAAGATTTTGGGATCAGCCCAATGGATAAAGCACTGGTCTACATGTTTAGAGTTCAATGGTTCTTGACACCTGCTGAAAGAGATTCCATCCCTAGGTGGATCCTATGTTGGGGTGCTATAATTATAGGCAACTCGATTCTTCGACTATGGATTTGGAATTTCCCCCGTGATGAAGACTTCTGGCTCGGTTGACCCCCATTTTTCCCCTCCATCCATTTCGCCCGATCCTCCATCATCCTGTTACATCCTTCATCCTCTACTGCACCTTCACTCCCTTGTCTTTTCGACCCATTGAGTACGCCTCACCTTCCTTCCATCCATGAATAAATGAACTTAGGATAATGAACGAATAATGTTAAAGGGTTAGTGATATTCTCTAATATTTGTTAGCCTAACAAAGTTGTTTTGATAGGATAATTTAAAATAAAATAATTGTTAGACTAACTATTAATTAATTAATGATTAATTAATTAATTAATTAATAATTAGTTAGTTTAATAAGTATGTTAGTTTTTGGATTAAATAAAACAATTAAAAAATATAAAAACATAAACAAAACTATTAAAAATAAAACATAATAAAACAAAATATATATAAAACAATATAAAACAAATAAACAAAAAAGCATAAACAAAAAACAAACATAAAATAATTAAACAAAAACATAAAACAAAACGTAACATGTAATGAAACAATAATAAAAAACTGAAAAAAAAAAAAAAAAAAGCTTAAAAACCTACGCTATCCTAAGTCTACCCCACCCAAAACTCGACGCACACCCTCATACCTCACGTCCCAACTCCCGTACACTCATCACATTAAACATTTAAATCAACGGCTTTAAAAAATTCTGGACCCCCACTCCCTATCCGAAACTTAATGAGAGGGGGTGGTCCGGAATGGTAGTTTTCCAAAACCACCCCCCATACACGTGTCAACACGCTATTCTAGCGGACCCCCACCCCCCCCCTAAAATATCTTACCACCTCAGGGGGGGTCTGGAATACCGCCTTCCCGAAAACAAAACCACTTTTCTCATTTTCACCATTTTTGGCCTGTTCAGCACGTCTTTTTCCGGAGAAGATTCTGGGCAAATGAAAATGAATTTTTAAAAACCGAGAGAGATTTTTCTCTATAACGGGATGAAGAACAAAAAAATATCTCAGTTTTTTCATAGGTGCCATGAATAGGGAGAATTGATGCCATCTTCGAGGCCCTTTTTTCCAGATTTTCGCTTTTCCGTTACAGTCATGATCTTGCGAGAGTTGTTAAAGCTGGTTGGGGACGAATTTGATGAAACCGAAGGAGGTTTTCGTCCATCACATGCCCATATCCAATAAAATCCTTATTTTTTTTCCCAAGTGTCATCGTTGAAGAGAAACACATGTCTGTTCGGACCCCTTTTTTCGCAGAAAACGGGTCCATCTTTCATGCTGGATAATTCCAGATTTTGTGGGATTTGTGGTTATTTTTGGCCGATGCGGTTAAGACAAACTATCGAAACTTGTTGGGGGATCTCCCCTATTTATTGAGAGATGATTTTTAATGTAAAGGTTGATCAGTCGAGGACCATTATTAAAAAATATTTGTAAAACAGCTCGCTGAGCTTTCAGTGTTTTTTCATCAATTCAATGAGACAATGCTATGATGCAGGATTCTTGTGAATATTTCGACTGGTGATGTGCATCCCTCTATGTTAATTTGTTTCTCTGTTATCATAATTAATTTCTTCCTCTAAATTATTCCAAGAATATTAAGAACATAATTGGTTTTAATGCACCCTCTGTCTCTGGCTTGGTATAGTTTTTTGTGTTTTCCACTGAAAATTAAACTCAAAATTCTTAGTTGCTCTGTGTTTAATTGGATTTCTTGACCTATTTTCGTCTCACCCATTTCATTTAAATTGAAGGATCCAGTGAGTTGTCTACCTTGCCCTGCAAATATTAGCCTATTGACATGGATTTTTTATCATTTGTTTCAGTGACTCCATAGCCCATGTTTTCTCTTCTCTGCCTATACCCAATTTCATAAACAAACCCATGTTCTTCATAGCTAGCCTAATATTCTCTTCAAACAAATCTATATCAGATAGAGAAATCCCTCTCTGAGTCTTGGAGGGCTAGATCCAAGACTCGAAGTGGTTTTGATGTTGCCTCTGTGACTGCCTCTTCAACCTTGGGCAAATTACAGAGCTCTAACAGGTGGTATACCCTGTCTGTGCATTTTTTCTCTGAGAGGTTCTCACCCGATGTTGGGGGTCAACTCCAGTCTGCCTATGTTGGTCCACAGAGCGAACCCTTGATTTCTCAAGCCCAGTTTTTTATATATGGAACCATTATGTCCTGTCGAGTATATTATTGATTGTTATGAGTTGGTGGTGTATTGTCGACAGTGTTCGATTACTGGATCGTCTCTGTTTATTATGTTGACAATGGTGTTGGTTTTGGTATTTAGTCATTGCATTGGTTATTATGAAAATCGAATTGATAAGCTCAGCATGGTTAATTGGTTGATTGGAGAAATAGGATTGAATACATAGTCTATGTCTCTTACATTGTAATTATTGAATTGTTAACCAAACATTAGTTTATAATTGATTAAGTCCCAACATGCTTCGTGTGTGATGCATTGGTATGTGTGGGATTCCTACAACATGTTACGTTGAGTTGATGGTTTTTGTGACTCTGTGTTTTAAATTACCGAATGGGATTATTGCAATCGTATTAGTTGTGGCATGGTCCTCCACTGTGTATGTTATGGATATTGTTTGATTAGGCCATCATATATGGGCCCGGGTTTTATAACAACGTGGTTTTGTTTCAATCTGATTGAATTGAGAAATGGATTTAGGCATACTCTCGTTGTTTCCTTGTATTGGATTGATAACTCAACATCATTTGATGTTTATATCCAGAGTAAATAGACATTTACAGTTGTAGTAATTCTCTTGTGTTTTGTTGACTAGTCTGTGTATCATACAACATCATATAAGTCGAAGTAGTGATTTTTGTGCATTTAAATGGAAAGTCAAGGTTGTTGCAATTTGATCTATTGATGATTGTTGTTGACTGACCACTATGTATAGTCGATATCAGAGATGAGAACAAATTATGTGACAGTATGGTCCCATTACAACTTAATTGTTAAACAAAATTGAGGAATAAAATCTGGCACAATTTTTGTGTCTGGTTTGATCAATGAAAAAATTCGTGGATAGTGGTTGATGTTTTAGTGTTGAAAAAAGTGGAATTAAGTGATTGTTTATTCATTTGGGAATCGTTTCAAAACATTAAATGGATAAATGAGAAGAAACAAAACTCTTCTATAGCTTGTTTTGGAATGCATATTGTCTTGTTTTGGTGACACTATGTTAAATATTTGATTACGAACATTGAGCAAGTTAATGCATATAATTGATTGAATTATACACAGTAGTTGTTCATTTGATCATAGTGGTTGTTTGGTTGGTGTTGGATCTTTTATGTTTGATATAGCATGATTTTATGGATTACTTAATTATTTTTTTGAACAATATATGCTCTCTTTCCCTACCATTATTTCACTTTTCACTAATTACAAACCCCTCACCTTCCCACATTCATTTTTCAATCCCTATTCTTAAGATTCAATTACAGTTAAGAGAATTTTGTATTGAAATAGTTTGAAATCACAGTTTTTTGGTTGGAACATAGTGATATATTGTTTGGTTTACATTACTGTTGATCTTTTGTTGTCTTTGAGCAGTAATCATTATTATTTCCCCCCTCATTTTAATTTTTTTTCTCTCAATACAACCCCTCGCATATCCCAGAACCTTTGTTCACCCCTTGCTCATTGACAATAGTTAAGAAATTTGTATGAATTGGATTGCATGAGCCTGATATGTTGTTGAGATAAAATGTATTTCATATTTTTAAGGAGCTGTCATGTATGGTTTTTAAAAGAATTATTTACTAATCAATCATGCATGCAGGAATTAGTTTTTTCAGCTGAGGTAGCCATGGAAAAGGTAACCTAGGAAGAGGCAATTGGAGCAGGGGCCCTAAAAGGCCTATATTCTCGATTCACTTTGATGCTGACTTACAAGAGTTAGGCCAGTTATTTCAAGCTGGATTTTTGAATTGGATTGGGCAAGGAGTTGTCTAACCTAGTCCTGAAAGGCCTCCCTTCCAAGCTCCACAAGCCCCTGTTATTCCTGTGTCCCTTCATGTCTCATTTCAATCTAAGGTTCTTGAAAATGACAGAAGGCAAGATATTGTGCACCCGACAATCTCCCAACATTGTGGCTGGCCCAATTTGTCCTTACCTGCTACCCCACCTATCAATCAGATTTTCCAAGTTGCACCTATCCACTCTCCAGTTCAATCCTATCATGCTAGAAAAAGGTTGAAAATCGAGGCCCACCATGCCCCTGACAAAGGAAAAGCCAATGCTTCCCCTTCCTCACCCTCCAATGTCTCTGATAAATATGTGTCTTCTCCGGTGCACTTGAGGGACGATTTTTTTCATGTGATCAACAAGATTAGGCCTAAAGGGTCAGCTCAAGTAAAGACAAATTCACAGAAATCAAAGGGTGACAACATTAACCAAGGAAAGATTGCATCTTAGAGTGGAAAATATGGTTTTTGAGTTTTATTTTGTGTATTGTTGATGACGGTTGACTTCAAAAGTTTTAGACAACATGTTTTCTTTGGATATATGAGTAATATATTTTTGAAAATAATTTCAAATTTCATTGAGATAAATTGTCAAATATGAATGTGATGATGGGAATCAAAAGGAGGGGTGTTTTTCTTAATTAACTAGTTATGTTATGATTTTTAAGAGCTAAAGGGAATCACAATGGGTCCCACCTACTAGTTATTATTTATTTAAAACCCTTATTATGATTTATTATTTTCCCCCTAACTAAAAAGTTGGTTTAATTTTTAGTTAACTTAACTAATGAAGTAGTTCAACTACTTCAACCAATTCTAATTTTCTTAAAGGAAAAAGGAAAGGGAGGAACAAGAGGAGGATAGAAGAAGAAGCATACTAAGGTTTTCTCTTTGAGTTTATGTTGAGATAGTTCATTTTTCATTCATTCCTTAATTTATCACAAGCCTATTTTTTTTTTATGATAGCGGGGTTTTATTGTAGACAACAAGATTCAGGGCTGAATTACATCGTTCAAACACTTTCTTTTCAAAGGTGTTGATCTATCTTTGATAGTCTGTGTAGACTCGTCTGTTTGTGAATTAGTTTTCATGACTAACAAAGCCTATTGTGCAGAGTCAAGTGGGAAGCAATCTGGGGCAAGTTGATCCAACTTTTAGAGTTCAGTTTTTTATTTTCTGTTTTTTATTTTCTGTTTGAGGTCTTTCTGTATGTTTCATCGGGGACGTCTAAGTCTGACTTTGGTCCAAAACTTCTTCACGAAATTTTGTAAAGAGAATGACTCTTTGATTAATTGGAATGGAATAAAGGATTTATTTATGTCTCATCTTTCTTGATTATCATCTTGGTGTCTTTAATTCTGTCTCTACATTTATTTCAGCAACTATTATATTCAGAAAATCATATAAATAATGAATTTTCCAGCAAGCTTTTATTTATAAAAATACTATCCTAAGAACTGGTAATCAATACTTGTGAGTTAGGATATTATTTTTGATGGATATAAACATAGGGTGACATTCCCGCCTATTTTTTTTTATCCAAAAAAGAATCTGAAAATGTTTGAGTAAGATCATTTCATATATTTTCCTCAATAACTGGCAGCAACCATAAAACTGAATCTAGTATCAGAGGGACAACTAGATATGGGGTTAAATTGTTCCGGAGGCTAACAAAGTGGGAAAACTCATAGATCGTGGGTACATGTATTTGGGATACTCGAGGTTTTTTAATGATGTCAATATGAAAAAATGGTGGATTCCCCAAGCAAGGGTAACATGGGTTTCTTTGCCAGGTAAAAGAAGTCCATCGAGGATGATGACTAAAAAATATATGTATATGTTGGAAACAAAGGCTTTATACAATTACCAAATAAATAAATAATAATTTGGATTGAGTATACATACAGAAACGGGTGCCCCAATGAAAGATGGCTTGGCCTGTTTAGAGCACACGTTGGTGAAAGAGAACTGGTGGAGGGTGGGGGACCCATGGGCGGGATTCTGTATGAGGTAAATGGATGGAGGACAATCTTCAAATGGGAAAATTTATGTTGGATGATATGGAGGGATAATGAAACCGTGGGGGTGCAGTCAATAGAACCAAGTGTGAGATGATATGACTCGGGAGTCCATTGGGAAGGTTAGAAATATGATGAGAAGAAGTATGGGGTTCATTCTTAGAAATGCACAATATGTAACATCCCGCTCTGGCGCGCTTACAAAACTTATTCTTTGAGGACACTTACTCGCAAGTGATCTGGATTTTTATGATGATAAAACATTTATCCTTCATTATGATGCGTTAAGATAGATGACAGGATGTTTTTACTACTTTAATGTAGATAGGTGCTGCTGAATCAGTTTCATTGAGTGTGCAGGGTTTCAGACCTTGAGGATGCAGAGGCATCGGTGGAACACCCTTGGACTCTGGATTGAGTCAGGGAGTGTGTTATTTGGGTTGATTCATTTACGGTGATATTGCTTTGTTTTGATGATATGATGTTGATTTTATGATATGTTGTTGACGTTCTGACACGATGGTTGAGGATGCAGGCTGACGATAGCTTGCTGACCAGACTCACATATGGAGTAAAGGGGCCACACATGATTTCCAGAGAGGTTGAGGGAGAGGTGTGGACAACATCCCTGCCACAGCCTACTAGCACTCCCATTGTGGCTCGAACTGTAGGTTAATGATTACCTAGTTCTAGAGGATCCACGATGTCGTGAGGTCAGACTACGACAGTCACTCACGATGTTTCTAAGGGGCACGCAATAAGGCGGGGGCCTTATTCCTTAGATCCCTTAGTCTCCCACAAGTTCACCTAGTGAAGTGTTGACTCCAGGGGTTATAGATGTCTACCAATCAGTCAAGTCAGTGAGTGGCACCCTTGGAGCACGTGGTGCATCCTGAAGGGCATGTCGTGCAAAAGAAACACAAGTTGGCGAGTGGCACCCTTGGAGCATGTGGTGCATCCTGAAGGGCACATCGCACAACAGAAGAAAACGAGGTGAGTGGCACCCTTGGAGCACGTAGTGCGTCCTGAAGGGAACGTCACATTGATGATGATGATGATGAGACAACCTATATGACCCTAAGACCTTAATGCCTTAAGAAATTCTCAAAACGACTCCCCTAATGAATTGTCGCCCAGTTCAAATCTAAACCCAAATTTAAAACATCTCAAAGATAAAATTTTGATAAGCCCTAAGAAAAGATCCTACAAAAATAAACATAAGGGCGTAAACTAAAACCCTCCTATGTGTTAGTTAAAGTCTTCTTAAATTAAGGGGGGGGTTAAAGTAATGAGGGAGATAAATTAAGTGAACCCATGACTTTTAAATTAAAGAAGAATTAAAATTATTAAAGTGTGGGAGTATAAAAGTTAGGATTTTAGAAATACAATGAAAAGATTAATAAGTGCATTTATCTTTTTGGGGTTTTAAGAAAAAGGGGGAAAGGAACAATTAATAGAAATAAGGAAACTTGTAATAAAGGAAACTTAATAATGGAAAGTAGGGGACATAGGGTAAAAAGCAAAAAGGAATCAGCAGTTAAAGAGTTACTAAAAATCAACAACTTCATTTTAGGAAAGTTATTAAAAGCATGAGAGGGGATCTAGGAACCCTAGGAGTAATTTTAGGAGCGACTATAGGGGGGGTGAGGGAAATGAGTCTTTTAATAAATTTAAGGAAAATAATTTTGGAGAAAGATGGGGGATGAATGACACTTGGATGACAGAGAATTTTTAGAAGATTTTCTTTTAAAATTAAATTAAAAGTGAATTAGGAAAGTAGGTGGGGCTCCAATTTCTATAAAGAATAGGGAAGATGAGGAATAAGGGGGGAAATGGTGAGCGTAACATTATGTTTCTGGATTGTGGCTTGACTGTTTGCTTTTGAGGAGTTGGGAATCTCTCAGCTATATTGGAGTGGTAGCTCAGCCTTATTGGCGAGCTGAGAAGCTAGTCTTACTTCTGGATCTTGTGTGGCCCCTTTGCAGCTCAGGGGGCTAAGGGGCAAGCAGAGTACCCCTAGCGATTGGCTGGGAGGTACCAGTGAGGTCTCTACGGTCGGCGAGAAGGAGTGGCACAGAGCGCGGGAAGAAGACGGGAGTGCGAGACATCATCCGAGGAAAGAGAAAGGCAACGATATGATTTTATTTCTGGTAGAGTAGACTGCCTAGTTATTTACTTCGGCGATTATGATGTATTATTGTAAGATGTTTCTTCAACTATCTTAGTCGTTTTGTGTGGTTACTGTGTTATAGTTCTAGAAACTTTTTGTATGGGTAAGATGTTCTGAACTGTTGGTTCTCGCGATCTCGTTGCTGGATAGTTTATGGAATTAAAGCTAGATCTGGCATTCCCTCTGGCACTTTTGTTTGGTTTTGATTTCTAAGATAAGTGGATCTGGTGTTTAGATCTGGCATTCGTCTGGATGAGCGTTGGAAAATGTTTATATTGTTTGTCCTTCGATCTGTTGAAGAATTCGTTTTCATGGTTGGTTTTTCGTTGGGCGTTTCTGAAATTGTTGGCCTTTTGCAATTGTTGGGTGGTGCTTCAATTCTTTGGGCGTTTTCCTTTTTACCTTGCTGGGGCATTCATTTTGCTGTGGGCGTGTGAATGATGGTGGGCGTTTTACATGGTTTATGGGTGTTTTTGTTATTTGCATGGGTAAATGTTATTACAATGGCACTGCAACTTTTTATACAGTGGTGTTCTTTTTATATAGTGGGAAAATTGTTATACAGAGGCGTTTTGGGGATTGTGGGCGTTTTCTTGGGTTACAGTGGGCATTTCGGTGGTGGGTAGTTGTTTCATAATCTACTGTCTTTTCGCGGTGAAATTTCTGTCATTCATTTTCGAATTTCTGTCATTCTCCTTCCTTCTACTGTGATCTCGTTTGGTAGATCATTGGGTAGTTCGTTTTAAAAGAAAAAATTTACTGTCAGTCGTATGATAGACTTACCGTCACTTGTTTTACCATTTACTATCCTTACTGTGTATCAAAATTAAGCTCTGTATAACAATCTATGCTCTGCATCTTTACTGTCATTACGTTGTATAAACCACAGTGGGCGTTAATTTCTGGTATGGTTTGCCATGTTTGTTTTATTTCGTTTATTTTCGTGCGCGTTCTATCCACAGGATGTGTTTGCTGAGTTTCTATTTGCGTTTTCTTCCTACGCTGTATTGTTACGGATGCACAGGAGTGAGCGTTTATTTCTACGTTAATGTATACCGTCGAGTTCATATCCCTGGGGCATGCATTATGTAATACAGGGGCATTCCTCATTCATGGGCTTAATTATAGTGTGTTTCCCTTTTGGGGGGTCTGCGTTTTTATTACTCTTCAATACATGTTCTTTGCGCCTTCTTAGATGCACGGGTTTCGTCCTTAAACACTTTCTATTGCCTCCTTTGGTCTTTAAAATGGTAGCAACCAGTCTAAGTTAAGATTCTAGGATAATGAGACCAATGGCTCATGCCAATTGGACATTCCAGTAGCTTTTGTTGTGTGCTTAATATAAGCGTATCACCAGGATGACTATATGGGTGATGCAACCGCATTGTAATTCTAATTGGGTGGTTGTATACAACGATCTCATTTTATATCATTATGAGGAAATAGTTCTAGTTTCCTTCCTTAAATTCTGGATGTTATAAATTTCCTGTCAGGGCCGATTTATAATCTGGTCGGGCTTACCTTCTTATTGTCAGTTTGGTCAGTTGGTAATATTGATAATTAAGCCCTTGTTGTTGTGTTCAACCTACAATGCTTGAATTTCCTTACTATCCGATCTAAAAAGGTTTTCCCTTGATTGTAGTTTATCATGGTAAAACATCGAATATTTTATTACCAATATTTGTAATGAGAAGCCTTTCTATATATTGACATGTTATTTATTGTTATTTTTATGGTTTTTAACATTGTTATTTTTGTCATTTCTGAATATTCTTAAAAAGTGTCATTTTAAATATGGTTATTTTTATATATTGCCATTTTTAAATATGAGGTTATATTGTAATTTTCAAATATGATGTTACCTTTAAATATGATGCTATTTTTTTTAAATATGAGGTTATATTGTAATTTTCAAATAGGATGTTACCTTTAAATATGATGTTATTTTTTTTAAATATGAGGTTATATCGTAATTTTCAAATATGATGTCATTTTTAAATGTGAGGTTATATTGTTACTTCCAATTATGTTGTTACTTATAAATACGATGCTATTTTATTGCATTATTGTTGAACATTTGTGATCATAAGGACATCGAATTGTGAGCTCCTCATGTTTATTGAAATGTTTTTATCTTGTAAGGTCATTGTAAGTTTGTGGTTGTAGCATATAAGAGGTATTGTAGTTGTAAAATCATGGTCCGGATAGGTGATATAAAAGGAAGGTGTTTAATATTTCATGGTAGTGTTATGGTAACTTTTACTGTTATTAATAAATATTTATGGTATATTAACCTTGACTAAGTACAATAGGATTTCTGAGTCTGTAATGAGAGTGTTTTTCCTTGAAGACAAAGTTGTACTTGGTTGGTAAACCTTCTGGGCGTTGGGACTGTTGTCAGGCGGGATATAGACACCTCCATGTAACCTTAGTATATGTGTCTGTGTGTGTGATTTTTCTGTGTAAAGAATCCAGTGTCGTATCAAGAGTCTCAGGTTGTTTAAAGGCACAGTTTCCACTCTTGCGACACACTCTGAGCCATATCAGTAGTCTCGGGTTGTTTAAAGGCACAGTTTCCACTACTACGACTCCCTAAAAGATTTATTAGTTTCTGCCTGAGCAGTCGGCCATGAGCCTATCTAATCTTCCTTCGAGAAGACATAAGACTAAAAGCCCTTTTTTTCTGTGCAGAAATAGTAAACTCTATTGTTGGATTCTTCCATCTGTGACTGTACTGTACTTAACACCTGGTGTCGTTTTCTGCTTACAGCTACTAGTTGTACGCCTTATGTCTAGGGGCGTTTATTGCTTGTTGTCACTGTGATATGTCGGGGTCATCTTGTTGTGTTCATATTGCTTGCGTCTTGTTCTAAGTCGGGTTACTAGTTTCTGCCTGAGCAGTCGGCCAAGAGCCTGTCTAATCTTCTTTCGAGAAGACATAAGACTAAACACCCTGCTTTCCTGTGCAGAAATAGTAACCCTCACACCATGGATTCGTCCCTCTATTTTCTTACTGTGCACCCCCAGTATGTCTTAATGTTTGTGTTGTGCACCTTATGCCTATGGTCATATATTGTTGCAGTTACTCATTCTGTGCCTTCAGTCTTCTTGTGCTAAACATTGTGGTTGCATCTTGTTGGTTGTCGAGTGGCGACGTAGAGTCAAGTATGTTTGTTACTTCTTCATGTGCGCACACACCTTTAAAAAAAAATAAAAAAATTGCACCTGTTCTCAGAGTTGTTGTCATAACGAGGAGGTCCCTACACAATACTATCGGGACTCCCAATCCTAGGGGTTGAAATCAACATGAGTGTCAAGTTTCCGAGGAGAACTATGAATGAGACAACTCATGTGGGGGAGAGTGCTACCTATTGATAGTACTAAAATGTGGTAGACGTAAAGATACTATAGAGTCGGATGTAGGGACCCTAAAGGATAATGGTAGAGGGTGTGATTGGGATATGCAATTGATTTACAGAGGGAATAATTGCATGCTAGTGTTGAAAATATATCTAAAGGGGTTGTAATCTTGCTTAACAAGTACCTTCAAACATGAAAACCAAATACCCGATGTGAACAATATATGATGATAAAAAATATATAACAGTTATTTGATAAAATTGAACGTGAGCATGTGTACCTGAACGTGGCATCAGAAAAATGCTCCTCTGGGGAAAAGTGCAGATGTGTTGGGCCCAACAACCCTGTTCTTTATTTTTAATCAAAATCTAGGGTCCCTTGAAATTTTACTTGGATTTTTTGGTTTTTTTTTCCTTTAACTTGATTGGATTGGTATTGGTTTTCTTTGTTTCAAGGATGGTTTGATTTTATACTATTTTCTTTTGTTTGGTTTGAATTTCATGAAATTAAAATGCCATTTCATTTTTCTTTCTACATATTTTTGATGTTGATGGACGAGCTTCATAATTTGGGAGTTGGTTATTACCTCTTCCTTATTGAATTTATCTTTTATGAGAATGGCTTGGTTGAAGACATGGATTAACAACAATGATTTTATAGGAAGAACATTTATTGTGACACATATTTTCTATGACATTTGTTCACATTTAATCGAATTTGAATGAGGGAGAGACGAACATAGAAATATTAATTTAAACAAAAACATTACTTTTTATCAACTGTTTACTTTCATTTAAATTATGATTAGGATTTCATCTTTTTCTCATTAACAAACATTTTCAAAAAATCATTTGGTAGGTTTAGTTAATTAAATTATTTTGTTAGTTTGCATCTCATTTCAAAAAAAATAAAAAATTATCTATCATTTGTTTAATTTTGTGAAAACCCAAAAGTAATATTTTTCTCCTCTCCATCAACTTGAAGCTTATAGAATTTTAAGATCATAATTGAAAGGAAAATATAAACAATATTTGTTTAGAATTTAATTCAAATTCATTTTAATTTTATTGTTCTAGATTTTGTTTTATTCACAATGTTTAGGTTATTAATTTAGTTTTTTTTGTTTCATAGTTTTCTATTATCATTTATTTGGTACAGATCTGATCATGGCTTGATTTGATTATCTAAATATGTTCAAGATAATTGATCCAAAAATAATATTGGATTGTTGCAAATAAATTATGAGCAACAATAGATAAGATTTGGAAATGCGTTCAAGAACAGACAGACGGTTTTGTGGGACTTTTTTAAGACAAACAATAAGGAATCTGAAGAAACGGTTGAAAAGACATCTACAGAATGGACCCATTTAGCTTACATGCAGAAATTTTCCCAAACAAATGCACGATTTAAGAGATATGTGTCTCTTTGAGAGGCAAATTTTAGGTAGTGGAAATTACTAGTGACGCCCAGACTATTCATTCATTGTATAAATATATGAGAAAGTTTAGAGCCAAGGGAGATCGAGGAAATTGAGAGAAGGATTTTTATCCTTGTTTTTTTGTATATTATATCTTTTGTAATCATTTTTTTATTTTCAAATGGAGTAACAGATTGTTGGAATCTTTGGGATAATGGACAAGTATTTTCAAAGAATAATATGGAATTTTAGGTTGCTTAATGGCTTTTTTCCTATGAGTAAAATTGTTTTGTTTTTCATTATAATATCTTCATATTCTTGGACTAATTGATTATGCATTGATTTAAATTAGTTTTAGTCTGTTTTATCAATGCATGGTTAATTACTATCATTTATGTATTAATTTTTTCAATCTTTAAGAGTTTATTATCCCAAAAATTCCTTTTGGACCTTATGATGAACGTATTATACTGAAGCTATACGGGATACAATTTACTCTTTGGATTTTGTTCTTTTTTAGATTATGCAATGTTAATATTGTTTCTCATATAATTTCTAAATATGAAACTTTATTTGTATTGAACCAGCTTTAGATTGTTCTGCATATAAATTTTCATGTTATGTTTTTATTTATATGGTTCATTATATTTTGGTTCCTTTAATATCTGTGGCTAATCATCTATTCAATTATTTTGAGTTTACATCTAATATTAGATAGTTGGTAATACCATTTACTAAGGATTGGAATTTCTTTCATTTTCAGTTATTTGGACATTCTAAAGTCACATGATATATAATTGTTTGTCTTTCTGTCATCATAAACTCATTCTGGAATATAAAATACTTCATTGAGTTTCTTCAGGAAGTATTAAGCTTGTCTTTGTCATAGGTTTACACTTGAAACAGGTTAAGAGGATCTCATACAAATACAAAGAGATGAAGTTAGCTTAGCACTGATGATCAATGAGAGGTTAGTTAGTGTATTGTTTATCTAATTTGTTAATTTGGGAATGAATAGTGATTAGATCATCTAAACATTAAATAATTTTTTTATTTTCATTATATCATTAACAATATTATTCATCCATTGTTTATTAGTTTGGTATTTAGAGTATTGGAATACTTTTGTTTATCTTCTTCATCTTTGTTTAGATCGATTATCTTAAAACAATTATTTTCACAAGGCTTTTCTTAAACCTTGTAAATTGTATATAGCTATTGTACATAAACATTGTTAGTTAAGCATTTCTAATTAAAGTGTTGATTGTTAGAGTTGTATCTTAAGTTAGTTCACATATTTTAGTTGTTTTAGGATCTTAGTTGGCTAACAGAGCCATAAAACTCGTCAGGATAGATTATACCAAACAACTTGGGTTAAATAGACAACCTTGGGCCAAATCTTCCCTTCTCGTTGACGGTGTGTCATAAAAATCCATCAACAAATGGTGCTAGAAGGAGGGCCAGACTGACAAGATGGTTTTGCATGAGTCTTTGTTTTGAATGTATTTAATTCCTCATTGCTCCCCAAACCATTCTGTTGGAACATGATTTCCACTTCTCATTACCTGATATTCCCAACGAAACAGTCTCTCTCTTGTCCAAACTCACCTTTGATGCTGGGGGGAAAGTATATGCAAAATACCACCTTAACAAGTTTTGGTGTAAATGCATCAAGCATGATATTTCTGATTTATAGGTTTTTTGCAGATTGTTCGCTTTTATTTTTAGGGGTTGGATTAAACATTGGTTTGAGTTATTTCCATCATATCACATTATTAATTGGTTTCAATTTGTAGAGGAATTTTTAGATGCTTTTGAAAACTATGATTACAATAAATTATGTGAAGAATTCCAGACTTTACTAATCAATGACAATTCATCTCTAGAAGCATTTTCAACAAGAATCCAGCATGTTCTCTCTAAATTTAATCTTGATGAAATGCCATTTGTACTAAATATTCTCTATGATGCTTGCATCCCTTTCATCCAGTCATATTCAATTGTGAATGATGAATCGGTTACAAATACTATCACTCAATTGCGATACGTTTTTTTTTTGCAGAATGAGAGGAATCCATCCGAAAATTTTGAACAAGCAAGGGAGGTAGAATCTATTGAAAAGGTTCTTATTGACAATCAAACTAGTTTTTCCTCTAAAGAATTGTATACTCAGTCCTCGACCATTGTGGAACAAGACTTGATGTTGGGTCAAGGTGAATGTCCATATTCTTTTAACTCTTTCTCTAATCAGTACTTAAATTCAGTTATTGAAGAACACTTAGGTGATGAAAATGACCTTAAGAATTCTAACATTCCAATGAAACTTATTAGAGACGTACAACTGCAATTGGAAAAAGAAACCTTAAACCTTCATCCACAAATCATACCTTATCCACAAGAAAGATTAGATTTTTTTCATGAAAGTATTGAATTATCTATCATACAGGAGGAAAATTTAGATGATCATATTATGTTGAAGAATTTATCACCAAAACAGAGCGAAAGTTTTAAGGAAAGTGAAGAAGAATGTCTTGAGAATACCATTGTTAAATATCATATCTCAAGAGATTCTTTTCATGTGTTCATTTCTGATTAATTTTACTCTTTATATCTTTATCTCTTCTTAGATTTTGGTGGACATGATACTTTACCCATGGTATCTTACTATTTTCTATCACAATCAGATTTTTTTTATATGCCAAGATTTGGTGAAATTAATTCCAAACATAACATTTATAAAGTCGGATTTTATGCTCATTCACATTCATCACTCGCATGGAAAATATACATGTTGTAAGATGATTTTACATGATTTATTTTTGAAAAAGACAATGCACTAATTCTTATGGAGATCAAATATTCTACATTGCATATTCATTCTTTGATTAGTTCGAATTTTAATGTTTATGCCTCACATTTTGAAATGATAAATCTAATCAAAGGAATCATTAAAACCACTAATCTAATTGATGTCATGAATCCTCTTATGATGTGTTCCCCATTGATATATCCATTTCATCAAAGTCATCATCCTAATTTTTATGATAGGATCTTAGAATGGCTTGAAGACTCTTAATAAAAATAAAGTTTTGTTTGCTTTGTTTCTACCTAAATATCTAGGAAGTAAGCATGACATGATTTTTTTAGATCCTCCATGTGAAGAAATTAATGAAAACCTGGAGAATTGTCAGGCGGATGGGGCACTTCGGCCTTGGCTAATGGTTATCTTAGGTACCCATAATATTGACAAGTTTTCCAAACTTACTTACACTCTTCCATGTCATTATGACCCATATCACGACAAGATTGCAGAATGGTTGGTGGATTCATACATCAAGAAGTTTCAAAAGAATGGTAAGGCCATGCTTGTTTTGTTTTTAAATGAATATATAGGAGGTAAGAATGACATATTTCTTTTGTATCTGCAAATACCACATTTTTTTATTCTGATTTTCAACTTTCTATGCCTTACAGGATTGAAGATGGTCTTGTGGCTACACTGGAAATACAATTTTACTTAGCATTTTGTTCTATTTAGTAGTTTAGAGTAGGTTTAGGAGTAGGCTTCCTTTAGTATTATTTCTCACTGTTTCTCTTTGTAATAATTCAGTTATGAACACAAGTGGGTACACCAAGAGAACCATAATATGAATGTTGTCAAGGAAGTCCACTTTAATATTTTTTCTCTCTGCTTTTTTGTTAAATATTTCTTTTCAAAAATGCATTATCATCATGGAAATTTTAAAATGGAAAGTAAAGAGATAAGTAAATTTGAACTATCAATTCACCCGAATTTAACCCTGACCCAAGGTGCCACAAGTAGGACTGCACTCATCTTAATAAGGATTTTTTTATTTTCTTTTAGTCTCTTTTATTTTTAATAATAATGCTTGGTCAAAGTAACATCTTATGCATCACTATCTTAAGAAAATAACTTGCTCGCAAATGAGATTTTATATGATTTAGACCTTTCTTTATTTTACAGTGGAATGCTAGTAGATCCCAAAGCTTGGGTTTATCTTTGGCCAAAATTGTTTCTAAAAGTGTATTTCTTCTATTTCGATTTTTTTTTATGCACTTCCGATTTTGAATTCCATTAATAAAATTTGATTTGGTTTGATATGTGTTTTTTTTTTGTTTTCTTTGAATGAGCTTTCTTCTTGTCTGTATTTTTCAATAAATATATTTATGATCAAAGAGTGATCGTCGAAGGAAGCATTCATTTCAAGACTTATGTTCTTAAAAGAAATTTGAAACGGTTCAAATAGTTTATGATGTTAAGGTTCAGCTCAAATAATTGATTTGTAAGTTAGTTGAGTACTATGAAATCATAAACAGTCTTTGTCAGAGTATTACCCTTGAAATGTGTCGAGATCTTTGGGAATTACGATTATCTTTAAACTTTTTACGCCATCCATATTCTTAAGGAATCACTTTTAAGTGATTCCCCATTCTCTATATGATTTCTTAACTGAAATCTAAAATCTCTAAACCATGATAAAACTTCCAGTTTTGAAAGAAAAAAAAATGATCAATTGTTCATCTATATTGCAATTAACCTCCAGTGTCACCCCACTCTCTCTGTCATCAATAAATCTATAATTGTATTATTATTTAAAAGTGACATAATAGGGTTGAAAGAACTTAAGTGTGGGAAGTGTGCCTAAACCCATCGGTGTACTGAACAGGCTCACTGGCAGCGGATAAATGCACACATGATACCAAGACAACTTCGCCAGGGTATCGAACAAGCCTGCTGGAAACAAAACAATGTCGGGTTGAGAGGTAGAAGGTATATTCTTTTAAATTAAATTTTATGGAAGTATACATCATGTGGATACAACTATTGGATGTGATTAAAGAACTTAAGTGGTTTAAATGACATCCATGTTGAGGCTATGGACACCTGCTGGCAGCAGTGGCTCTATCAACGATATTGAAGTCCTTTTATAAACAGTGTGACTCTTTGATTAAAACACAAATTCAGGTTATAATCCTCTGTAAAAGGATTATTTTCTTCTTTTCTGATATTTTTCTATAAATCTGAGCTAATCGTAATATTATGTAATTTTAAAGTGGATTTGTTTCAAAGCAGCTTAAAATTATATCCAAGTCTTATTCTTTTTCCCTGCAGTGAAAGTTTAATAGGTCAGAGATAACTACTTTTCCTAGTGAGTCGCCATTTGTTGGGCCCAACAACCCCCTTCTTTATTTTTAATCAAAATCTAGGGTCCCTCGAAATTTTACTTGGATTCTTCAGTTTTTTTTTCCTTTAACTTGGTTGGATTGGTATTGGTTTCCTTTGTTTCAAGGTTGGTTTGATTTTATATTCTTTTCTTTTGTTTGATTTGAATTTCATGAAATTCAAATTCCATTTCATTTTTCTTTGTACATATTTTTGATGTTGATAGACGAGTTTCATAATTTGGGAGTTTGTTATTACCTCTTCCTTATTGAATTTATCTTCTATGAGAATGGCTTGGTTGAAGACATGAATTAATAAGCATGATTTTATAGGAAGAATTTTATTGCGACACATATTTTCTATGACATTTGATCGAATTTGAATGAGGGAGAGACGAACATAGAAATCTTAATTTAAACGAAAACATTATTTTTTATCAATTATTTACTTTCGTTTAAATTATGATTATGTTTTCGTCTTTTGATCATTAGAAATCATTTTCACAAAATCATTTGGTAGGTTTAATTAATTAAATTATTTTGTTAGTTTGCATCTCATTTCAAAATATAAAAATAAATAAATAAATAAATTATCTATCATTTGTTTGATTTTGTGAAAACCCAAAATTAGTATGTTTCTCCTCTCTATCAACTTGAAGCTTCTAGAATTTTAAGATCATATTTGAAAGGAAAATATAAACAATATTTGTTTAGAAGTTAGTTTAAATTCAGTTTAATTTTATTGTTTTAGATTTTGTTTTATTCACAATTTTTAGGTTATTAATTTAGTTTCTTTTTGTTTCACAGGTTGCTATGATCATTTATCTGGGATGGATCCGATCATGGCTTGATTTTATTATCTAAATATGTTAAAGATAATTGAATAAAATATAATATTAGATTGTTGCAAATAAAAAATGAGCAACAACAGATAAGATTTGGAAATGTGTTCAAGAACAAAAGGACGATTTTGTGGGACTTGTTTCAGCCAAACCTTATGGAATATGAAGAAACAGTTGAAAACCCATCTGGATAATGGACCCATTTAGCTTATCAGAAGAAATTTTCCCCAAAAAATGCACTATTTGAGAGATATTTGTGTCTCTTTATGAGGAAATTTTCAGGTCGTGGAAATTATTAGTGATGTTGTTATAACCCTAATTTGCACCAGACATGCTTACCTGGCATCAGGCCATCTCAGATTCCCTTTTTTCCAAATCACTACGGAAAAACTCTTCTTAAAAACCTCTTTTATAAGGGCCCACACACCCTACTCCATTATTGCACGCATGTACATGCTAGCTGACCCAAAATAGCCCGTATGTACTTACAAAAGCACGAAAAAAGGAAAGTTGTTGATGGAACACACAGCTTTGGGTAAGTTAACTAAACCTTCCAGCCATGCATGGCTGAGGGTTTGTCCAAATACCTAGCTTCTTCTAGCCTATAAAAGATGGGTTAGGGGTCCCATTTGGAGGAGGAGAATAATAGTAAAGAAACTCTACCCAATTACACATTCTGATTGTCCCAACCCTTTAGCCATCCTTGTGCAAGAAGAGATACAGAGAAAAGAAGTTGGAAGACAGTTGGAGAGGATCCCAGGATCAGGTTCGCGGAGCGGTGGCCGGTCTCGACATTGTAAGTTCATTCATTAAAATTAATAAATAAATGTTTTTCCTGTCCCACTATATGAGTTCTTCATAGTTTATTGAATATATGTTTGAATCCCTAACCCATTAATCTATAGGTAAAATGCATGTATCGTTTGTTTCTTGTTTTGTATGTAGGTCAGCCTTAGGAGGAGAGCTACTAAAAAGCGATCAAGCGTGAAGAAGGATCAACATCGAACGCCCAAAAAAAGGTATGTTTGTCTAACCATGTATTTTCTTAAAAGAAATGGGGATTAGGTCTGGGATGACAGTAGAAAGTAGGATTCTTTCGGTCTCATCTGCATGCATGATATAACCCTAAATGATAGTTCGTAGGGGGATTTCCCACAACAAAAGAATTGGATACCATACTGGGGAAGTCTCTAGGGTTCCTAGGAATATTTTTGGGTATTTAAAAAAAAAAAAAAAAACTGGTTTCCTTTCCTTTTTTTGAAGTTTCTGCAAAATCTGAGCTAACAGAGATTCTGGTCTTCCATACTAGTCATCTCTATTTCTTTGCTAGACTATAATTTATTTTTTTCCGAGACCCACAGAGGTACACGTGGCTTGTATAAGGTCTGCACGCGTGTACCCATTCCCTACATTCTTACAGCCCGCATGTAAATGCTCGCTGAAGAAGTAACAGTAGTGAGTATGATTCCAGAAAATTTTTGAGGTAGTCATCCTCTTCCCTGTCAGAATTAGTCATTCTCAAGGGTTTTTTGGAACTCTTTCTAGTATTTGTGGTTTGCAGTCTATAGCTTAGGTTTCACCTTATATTTTTTTGTTCTACAAATTTTTCCTTGCATTGTTTTCTTTTTTTGTTAAAGAAAGTGTATGAGCCTTCAAGAGATCCTGATTCTCAGTATCAGTGGTCTCTGCCTAGTTTAGATTGTTTTATTTTATTTGTCTCGGAGTTTTAGAGATACACACGGCTTGTATAAGGCCAGTACACATGTACACACCCTCTAACTCTACACAGCTCATGTGCATACGCTTGTTGTGGAATTGTCAGCAGTATGCTTGTAGAGGGTAGTTTTTGTTGAAGGTGAGACAGTCATCCTTTCCCTTGACAAGAGTTATACCTCTTAGGTTTTTGAGTCTCTGTCATAGTAGTCAATAGCTTAGGTTTGATCCCATCCATAGCTTTATTTTTCATTTAGAAGTTTTCATGAAAATTTTCTTTCGAAGGGTTTTTAGACAAGTGTGAGAGTCCATTTTTAAGTTACTAGTGTGTGATTTTTAAATAGATTCTTTGCGAGTTTCACTTAGGCCAGATGTTTTTCTTGGTTTTGACTTATTGATATTTTTCCTTTTTGCTTTGCAAGAATTCAAATAAAAAAAAAAACTAACAATCTTTTATGTCTTTGATTGATTGAAAAGTGTTGTTTGGCATTAGTAACCAAGAAAAAGTCTTTGTTTTCATAAGTTCTTAGCAGTTTACTTAGATTGTAAGTAGCTCGTAGTCGAGTGAAATCCTGCTTTGAGTTTGTTGTTCAAAGATCTTAGAAAAAATTTTAAAATTTAAAAAGTTGTTTAAAATTTGCGTTAAGTGAAGGTTGTTGTTTCTTTTCTACTTTTGTCTTTCAAACATCACTAGTTTCACTTTCATACCCTTTGACATAAGACAAGCCATAAAATTAATGCTAAATCTAAAATTCATTATACTTTTATGTTTGTAGGGTTAACCAACTAGTTTAGGATTAGGGCCTTGGATTAGGTTGGAGAGGAAACTCTTCAAGGCCATTAAAATCAAACATTGGAGTCTGAGTTAGGGAGTGTCCAAGTCCAGTATCTTGAAAGTTATTCGTGACCCCCCTCTAACACAAGGGATAAACATGAGGTCATGTGTGGAAAGGTAGCAAAGATAACCCCTCCAAAGCTGGACCAATCGTAGTGGAGAACACATATAGAGGGCTTGTCTTGGGATTCTATCTATTGCATTTGCCACGGAGCTTCGTGGGTCTCGAAATCATTCGAGGTCCTCAGTTGTCTTTCGGACCACTTGCTCTCGATACCCTTGACAGGTTTCGTTCTCAATACCCTGCTCATTGTGGTCTACCCGACTTTTGACTGTACCCGCCTGGTAATTGTTTGCACGCTGGCAACCTAGTTGCCCATCTTTTTTAGGGACATACATAGGTGACTGCGGGAGTATACAGCGGTACCTAGGATAGACATTGGGCCACTCTTTGCAGAGTATACTTGGAGGGTGCTTTCGTGTCCGAGTTGCACTTGCACCGATAAGTTTCTCTAGTGTTGGTTGTTGTAACTGTTCTTCCAATTAATTTAGTGTTTGCTTGTCTTATCTTATAGGAACTTTTTTAGTGTGTGTTGTTTTTGAACAACTAGAATGACCTAGAGTGTCTTTGATCTTCTCACACAGTGGAGGATCATGAGCTTGATCGGTCATGAAGACTTCTTGGCCTATTTCCGGTTACACTGGAGCCACCCCCGACACCACTAAGGCGAAAGCTAGACCAACAAGGGTCTTTTGAAGCGATTGGGTC
The DNA here is from genome assembly GCA_009831015.1 of Picea engelmannii. Taxonomy (NCBI): domain Eukaryota; kingdom Viridiplantae; phylum Streptophyta; class Pinopsida; order Pinales; family Pinaceae; genus Picea; species Picea engelmannii. The sequence goes on from ML779316.1 coordinate 311,218, forward strand.
ACAAGAAATTGTGCCCGACTAACATCCAGAGGAATCGACCATTTTAGACCTTAGAGTGAAATCTTTTGGTCTAGTTGAAACCTCCACCACTGATCTTTCGGCACCCACCATTGTACCGGTTCATCCTTACAAGTGCTAGATAGTGTCACACGTAGCAATGGAAACAAATGTTGTTACTCCTGGGAATTCTTCAATTCCCACTATGGTTGTCACCACAGGAGAGTTTCCACCTCCTAACCCACCGTCACTGGTCTAAGCCACCATGGTATCGACTGCCTCTACATCGCACAGTGGTCTGATCCTATCTCTGGTGGCAGCCACAACCCCTTTCAAACCAAGTGCGATAGGCCCTCTGTTCTGATACGGGATGCCTAGTTTAGGTACAAGTCCTGTACTTTCCTACTCCACTTCACATAATTCAGGTCTGGGGGCAGGGAACTCTAATGCTCCTCTGCAAGGCCACATGGGCGGCACTTTCACTCCCTTTAACTCTTTCCCTTACGGAGGAGGTCATATCCCTCCTTCGTCCCCTTCGCTCAGTGGCACTCACCAACCTTCCGTCGGGACGCCTACACACCATAGTTTATTTGGAGCAGGGATTCAAGGACCACCTTCACATAATATTCCAGTAGGTTCAACACTATTTTCTTTGTTCGGTGTGTTTGGTAACAATGCCTTCTTGTTCGCTTCTTTCTCGACTGGGGGCAATCTCGGTTTCAGACAACCTATTCCTATGCAGGGTACTATTCCTGCACAGGGAGCACACCCAGGAACTTCTTCCGCACCAGGGCCTTGGAATTCTTATTAGCGATCCATTCCCTCGTCAAGAATGTCAATATAGGGTAATTATTTTCACAATCAATGGAACCCTAAACAAAGTACTATTCCTATCCCCGCGGGACTGACATGGGGCAACCCTTCCCAAAGTCCTTCGAATGTAATGCATGCCCAACCATCTATGTCCTATTTTGGAAATCACCGATGATGTCTCCTTACACATAAAATCCATACGTTGGCCATGGCTATCGTTTTTACTAGAACCTAGGCCAGCAGCCAAAATTTTCCTGGCAACCTGGTGCCAATCAAACTCCAGGCCCCTTTTTCCCAGGTTATCACCAACAACCCAAACTACCCTTCCTGGAAACCTTGCATTTTCCAGACTTGACAAGTTTGTTGAATGACCCTATCTGTCATGATCCGTGTTGGCCTCCTATGTCAATGAAGTTTCCTTCAGACATCCCAAAGTTCAAAGCCAAGCCTAGTGAAGATCCAGGAGATCATGTGACTACCTTCCATCTTTGGTGCTCATCTAACTTGTTGAAAGACGACTCTGTATAGTTGTGATTGTTTCAAGTTACTCTCATTGGGAGTGTCGCGAAATGGTACATTGATCTCGATCGCTCAAGATACTCTTCCTTTGGCGAATTGGCGATGGCTTTCCTAAACCATTTCTAGTTACCTGTGAGATATGACGTTGGCACCAAATTGCTGGCCAATTTCTCACAAACAAAAGAGGACTATATCTTTGATCACATCCGAGAATGGAGACACCAAAAGAGTTTAATTAAGGTACCAGTCCCACCAGCATTCCTGCTCAAGTGGTTCCTTAAGTATTTGGTCCCACAGTTATCCAAAGATGTCACGACATCAGGATTATTTTTCGAAGAAGACGCCATCATGAGAGATCAACAACTTGAGCTAATATATTCTCAATCCGGTTTATTATATGAGAGCTTTCCAGATGCACCACGCTCAATACTTGATAAAACCAGACAGAGAGATGGACCACATGTCAATGCTATTGTTGGTTCAGCACAAACAAAGCCCATTGAGAAATTGACAAACCAGTTGTAGCAGTTGTCTATACAACACACAACGGCTAGCCAAAATACTTTTTTGGCTGCTCCCCCTACTAAAACGTTGGATGTATACACAGTGAAATCGGCTAATCCAAAGGCCACCTAGCAGCCTAAAGGAAAGAAAAAATAAGGAAAGAAGGGTAAGGGGGATAAAAAACCTATCGATAATGTTGGCGGGGACAACACTGAGAAACAGAAGGCAAGGTATCCATGCAACTTGTGCGCGGAAGACCACCCGACCCATCTATGTCCTCTGCTTGCAGAAGAACAAAAGTTTGTGACGCAACAACAACCTGTTGTGTTAACCAATCCATTTCAACATGGGAAAAATCTAACCCAAGCCTCTGCAAGAAAGGAAGGGGGCATCCAAGGACCCTGTCCATCTTCGAGCAACCCCACATCCGCGAATGTATATATGGTGAAGGGTGATGCTTTTATATCGACTAGAGTGCATGACTATTGTAAACCAAGCACTTATGTGAAGGGAAAAGAGGTTGAAATCCCATCTCTTCCTCTACATATTGAGAAGATGTTGGATGAAACAATGGCACACATCCCCAAAGGTGCGTTCAAAAAATATTCTCACAACCCAAACGCAAGGGCCGCCCCGAACTATTCTGTGGTGGAAGATTTATCACAAACCCCTTGTGCGATGTCCTCTTTGGAGGTCCTCCAAAGCTGCCCTTCCCAGAGGAAAGCCTTTTTAACTGCTTTAGGATCTACCAAGACTTGTAATCCGGGTACAATCATGCTGGATACAACCAACTTAAAACCTCGTCTACCTTACCATGTAGCATTTTAGATAGTAGTGGTTTATCCCACGAAAACTTTTACTCAGAATATCTTCCACACAGTGGTTGATGAGGGCGCATCGACATGCATTATGTCATTGGCATGTTGGAAGGCCATTGGCGAGCCCATTTTGTCTCTGTCACCTACTCTCCTCACTACTTTCGACGGTTGTTCGTTCCAGCCACATGGTATCATTCCCTCTTTCGCCATACAATTAGGAGGGAAGACCTTGTGTGTCGAGGTAGAAATAGTCGACATGCCCCTCGACTATAACCTCTTGTTAGGGAGGCGTTGGACTTGTGCCATGCAAGCTGTGGTTGCTACAGTTTTTTGGGTCTTGTTGTTTCCACACGAGGGCTAGATAGTGACCATCGATCAATTGTGTTTCTCCAGACCTGACCCTTCATTGGGGGCATCCATGGTTCTGATGATTGATAATCCTCAACCAGGCATGGTCAATGTATGGGTTGGTTTGTGCCCATATTTGATGGGTACCTTTGATTACCCGCCCCCTCAAGGCAATATCAAGTTTATATCCAATAACCATAAGGTTAATATTTTTCAAGTTTCGTCATTCTGCACGACTTACTTTGATGATATGTGGATACTTCCTTCCCCATCGGTCATGATGGATGGGATAGGGCACCCAGGCATGTCCATGCCCTTGTTCGCGGCTGAAGTAGCGTACTCTTTAGTCCAGCAAGCTTCAGCCAACACTAATCCAACTCCTACACAAGAGTTCGATCCACTTCTAGAGCCTATTTGGGCTCAGGGTTCTCTCACTAACACTGATTCATTATACTTAGTCTTGCCCTTTGATGAAGCAGTAATTGAAGAAATGACTAGTCTGGAAAAACCCTGGGATGATCTTCATCATAGATCATACTTCCTCCCAGAGTTAAGAGGAATCAAAGCAGGGGAATTCACTTTGACTATGACTAGAGATAGGTCTTGTCCTAGAAATCCTTTGGCTACTCATGTCGTTTATGCCGAGGGTAATATGGAAAGTATCACTGAAATGGTACCTATAAATCTCTCCAGAACCCCTGGCGTCGTCGACAATGTTTAAGCCCTTTTCAGACCCTCTAAACATGAAAAGATTGTCGAGCGATCTTGTGGCCTTTCATGCTCGTTAAAATGAAATTTGAAGTCACGTCTGTCAAATGGTAGCTTACCCTTTTTTTGGTCCAGACAGTCAACTGTATGAAAAAAGGTATACTCTATGGAACTTCATTTCTCTAGAAGAGTACTCTCAGGTATCATTTTAACCCTTTTTTGGGCCCGAGGGACTAAATTTACGAAAAAGGAACCCCCACGGAGTCCATAATTAAGCTCTTTTCAGACTCCCTAAAATTGAAAAGATCATTGAGTGACCTTATTCTCTCACACTCGTTAAACTGGTCCAAAAGAACATTCCTGATGGAGTCCATAGTTAAGCTTTTTTTAGTCTCTTTAAAAATGAAAAAATGGCCGAGTGATCTTGTCTTTCTCACACTTGTTAAAACGGTTTTGAATAGACATCTTGTCGGTGCCAGTTTACCCCTTTTTCAAACCAACTAGACTATCTTTGAGAAAGTTACCCCAATGGAGTTTCCTTTTATGTTTTTTCAGACTCTCTAAATATGAAAAACCACCGAGGATACCTTCTATGGGCTCGTTAAACTTACATCGAAGGATGTTACCATTGTGTGTTTTATTAATCACATTTACATAACTGCGTATTTGGCCTAATGTCGGCTCCATTTTTCTCTCAACTGAACCATCTGAAGCATGCCTCATATGCAAGCCCTATAGCACTTTGCCTCTGCGTCTTGACACCTTTGGCCCCTGGGGGATTTTTCTCGAGTGTCCTTTTCTTGCATATGTCCCTTTTCCCTAAGCATCCCTGTGTTCTCTGCACTTGGAACTAGTATGTTTGCGACACTCGATCCTTATTTGTAACGCAACATTCTTTTATTCCTTTTTCAAAATCATTGAAAAAGACAAAAAAAATCAAATATACCCCAAAAAGAGAAAGGGAAAAGTATTTTCTTTATTAGGATCATAATGAGTCACCCTTGGATAAAGCACATATTTCCATTTGTTCATCAAACACTGGATGTAATACGACTTTAAGAAGTTTTTCTCGCTACATAGAGCTGTGTTCTCCTCCATTTGTTTATTCTTCCAAACATATGGAGAGTTTGCGTTGCCTCCTACATCGTAAACTTATGTCAATGCCATGCTACTTGAGTCTCATCATTTGTTGTGTTGTTGTCCAAGGGAAGTTTGTCACCAAGCCTGACTCGGCCCCTCTACAGTTTGTCTCTTGCCCTCATACCCAACCATCCTGAATGTCCAATCAAGTCCTTGCTTGGAATCAATGAAGCCTTCAGTCTGATCATCAAGATTATCTAGTCCATGACTGACGAGTCTTCGAAGACCTCTGGATAGTAAAGTCGTACACTCATATTACACTCCTACCTGAGGTTTGAATATTTTTTAAATTTGTTGCTCGAGCTCTGAAGATCTCATCTCCAGCCATCAGGCTGTATCAGCTTCTAGAAGATGGATACTCTATATGTATACCTTTTTGATTTTGAGATGTAGCTCCGATGTGTATTGTTTGTGGCTACACTTTATATAGTTATTTGACATGGATCTACAGTGTATTTGATTGGTAGCTATGATTCTATTTTATCCTGAGCATGGGTATGCCTGCCTTGGTGAGACATTTGTTATTTTGTAGAAGGTACCTCCCAGTTCTTGGTCCCTCGGCTCACCTGTTTAGCACATCAATAAAGATTGGTAATGTATTTCGGTCATCAGATGCTCTACTGACCGCCAACATTAGGGGGCATCTGTTATAACCCTAATTTTCACCAGACATGCTTACCTGGCATCAGGCCATCTCAGATTCTCTTTTTTCCAAAGAACTGATGAACAACTCTTCTTAAAAAATCTTTTATAAGGGCCCACGTGCCCTACTCCATTACTGCACACGTGTACACACTGGCTGACCCAAAACAACCCACGTGTACTTACAAAAGCATGAAAAAAGGAAAGTTTCCAATAGAACACAAAACTTTGGGTAAGTTAACTAAACCTTCTAGCCATGCATGGCTGAGGGTTTGTCCAAATACCTAGCTTCTTCTAGCCTATAAAATAAGGGTTAGGGGTCCCATTTCGAGGAGGAGAATAATAGTAAAGAAACTCTACCCAATTACACATTCCCATTGTCCCAACCCTTTAGCCATCCTTGTGCAAGAAGAGATACAGAGCAAAGAAGTTGGAGGACAGTTGAAGAGGAGCCGAAGATCAGGTTCGTAAAGTGGCGACTAGTCTCGACATTGTAAGTTGATTCATTAAAATTAATAAAAAAATGTTTTTCCCGTCTCACTATATGATTTATTCATAGTTTATTGAATATATGTTTGAATCTCTAACCCATTAATCTATAGGTAAAATGCATGTATAGTTTGTTGCTTGTTTTGTATGCAGGTTAGCCTTGGGAGGAGAGCTGCTAACAAGCAGTCAAGCGTGAAGAAGGATCAACATCAAACGCCCGAAAAAAGGTATGTTTGTCTAACCATGTATTTGCTTAAAAGAAATGGGGATTAGGTATGGGACGACGGTAGAAAGTAGGATTCTTTCGGTCTCATCTGCATGCATGATATAACACTAAATGCTAGTCCATAGGGGTATTTCCCACCACAACAGATGCCCAGACTATTCATTCATTGTATAAATATATGAGAAAGTTCAGAGCCAAGGGAGATCGAGGAAATTGAGAGGAGGATTTGTATCATTGATTTTTAGTATTTTATATCTTTTGTAAACTTTTTTTTCATTTCAAATGGAGTAACGGATGGTTGGAATCTTTGGGATCAAAGACAAGTATTTTCAAAGAAGAATATGGAATTCCATGTTGGTTAATGAATTTTGTCCTGTGAGTAAAATTGTTTTGTTTTTCATTATAATATCTTCATATTCTTTGACTAATTGATTATGCATTGATTTAAATTAGTTTTAGTCTGTTTTATCAATACAAGGTTAATTGCTATCATTTATGTATTAATTTTTTCAATCTTTAAGAGTCTATTATCCCCAAAATTCATTTTGGACTTTATGATGAACTTATTATACTGAAGCTATATGGGATACAATTTACTCTTTGTCTTTTGTCATTTTGTAGATTGTGCAATGTTAATATTGTTTCTCATATAATTTATGAATATGAAACTTTATTTATATTGAACCAGCTTTAGATTGTTCTGCATATAACTTTTTATGTTGTGTTTTCATTTATATGGTTCATTATATTTTGGTTCTTTTAATATATGTGTCTAATCATCTATTAAAGTATTTTGAGTTTACATCTGATACTAGATAGTTGGTAACACCATTTACTGAGGATTGAAATTTCTTTCATTTTCAGTTATTTGGACATTCTAAAGTCACATGATAGATAATCATTTGCCTTTATGTCATCATAAACTCATTCTAGAATATAAAAGACTTCTTTGAGTTTCTTCAGGAAGTATTATGCTTTCCTTTGTCATAGGTTTACACTTGACACAAGTTAAGAGGAGCTCATACAAATACAGAGAGATGAATTTATCTTAGTACTGCTGATCAGGGAGAGGTTAGTTAGTGTATTATTTATTTAATTTGTTAATTTGTGAATGAATAGTTATTGCATCATCTAAACGTTAAATACTTTTCTTATTTTCATTATATCATTAAAAATATTATTCATCCATTGTTTATTAGTTTGGTATTTACAGTATTGGAATAATTTTGTTTATATTCTTCATCTTTGTTTAGATCCATTATCTTAAAACAATTATTTTCAAAAGGCTTTGCTTAAACCTTGTAAATTGGATATAGTTATTGTACATAAACATTGTTAGTTAAACATTTGTAATTAAAGTGTTGATTGTTAGAGTTGTATCTTAAGTTAGTTCACATCTTTTAGTTGTTTTAGGATCTTAGTTGGCTAATGGAGCCATAAAACCCGTCAGGGTAGATTATACCAAACGACTTGGGTTAAATAAACAACCATGGACCAGATCTTCCCTTCCCGTTGACGATGTTACATAAATGTTTGTCAACAAGATGATAACCCAAAGAATGTGATTGTGTAGATGGTTGGATCAAGATCTCGTGGCTGAGAATGGATCGAAAAATGAAATCTCTAGGCTCCCATAACAAAATGTGGAAGATGGGAAAAAGGGATTATATATGGATGGTGGGCCCACAATGCCACCTCATTTTCACTGACACTATTGTTGATCTGGCAAGAGTGTTGTGAGGTGATTTGGAATATTACAGGAGCTTGGGGCTACCGATCATGTGAGTGAAAGATTGCTTGTGAGACAAAAAGTTTTGATTATGGGGCTCATTTCAAGGGTAATCAAGTGTTGTTAGTTCCTCCAAGATATATTTGCCGCAGTGGAAAATGTGAGAATGCAGGGGATCCTGTGAGGTGGCAAGGGAAATTGTCATCGGGTAAGTTTTATTTTCCTCAAGTGGTGAGGAATATCATGTACAGGGTGTGATGGCCCACTGGACATAAAGAAAATTTCACGATATTGTGGATGGTACCTTGTTCAGTCGGGGACTAATGACAACATATAATGAATGTCAGTAATGTGAGACTGAGTAGGGAGTGTCGGAGAGGGCTCAAGCCGAGATGTATGGCTTACTACAACTAATGTTTGGCAAAATTGAGGTAGACATGGGCAATAATGAGTGTAATGACCATATTTTGAACATATGGAACACACAAAATTGGTTCATATCCCTTTCTTGCGTGTGGTTGAGGACTTCATAGTAGCAGTGGATGTACTTGGTGGAATGGAAAGCAATGGGGTTGTTGTAGGGAGCTAGATAAGATTGTATAACTCAATAATAGTAGGAAATTTGTTAGTGGGGTATCCTTCTCTTTTGCATAATGGACAAGGATGTTGAGGTTGGGGAGGGATTGGAGCTATGGAATTGTTCTTGCTTCATCTGCCCCCAGTAGTGGAAATGTTGCTGCTACTAGGGGGTGGGGTTGGTGTGGCAGGAGCATGTACTAGGTTCTTCATTGGTAATGCCTCTTTCTGAGGAGGGAGAGATGGTGTAGCAACCATAGAGGGGGGATGAAGATACCAGACAATGATGGCGAGAACCATATTTGGAAGGGTGAGAGTATCATCTACCTGGAATGCTTGGAATCTAGGTGGGGGGTAGAAAAAGGGAATTTGGGTAATGGCTTGGGTGACTGTCTCCCAAACTGAGATTTTTCCATGGAGGGGGGGGAATCCAGGACAAGTGGTGTAGTGGGGTTCTAAGGGAACTCCCGAAGTAATAGTTCTTCTACTGGTGGGATTTCTATGTGGAGATGGGCCTCTGTGAGAGGAGTATTGTCTCTGATATTTGTTCCGTTAGAATACACTACACGCACTTGGGATGAAATAGAAGGGTGTAGGAGAGGTGGTGCTCCATGATATTCCCCCAATAAGTATGGGTCCTTAAATATTCCAAGACCCATGTCGTTGACCAAAAAAATCATCCGAGCTAGTGTGGACAAGGGGGAGAATGTTATAATGTTGGAAGAATGATTAGGCTCGTAATGTGTAAGTTGTTCGATGGTGATGATTTTCTCGTTGTGGGGGGAATTAATCGTACAAAACAAAGAAGAGGCTACTGCCTTCATAGAATACATGTAGCTACATCCGAATAAGATATTGTGATCAAGTGGGGCATATATAAATTCAATGTCGATGACGATAGTTTTTCCCCCAAGTTCTGAAGGGACATTTTGGAATATCCCTTCAGGGGACAATGGGTGACCCTCGTAAGATCTTAGGCTGATGGAAGATGGTACTATCTTAGGTGAGGTGAGTTTTTTCCATGCTACTTTGGACATGATGCATGTGGATGCACCTTCATTGATGATGCGTCGATGAACTGTGATGTTCCAGATCTTAACTGGTATCTGAAAATCTACTAGGGCGAGGAGGCCTGATTCTCCACTATCTAGATCAAAGGTGATGAGTTGAGTATCAACGGGTTCGACTTCTTCCAAGGAAGAAAGAAATGACTTGAATTTTGATGGAAAGGTTTGGAGGACCTCCAACACATACATGATTTCAGGAGACTTTGCTAAGTCATCGACTAGACTGTAGTTATGGGATACCCTAGCATGAAGGTTATGTACATTCCGTCGTAACAACATGCAGGGTATAAGAGGGTTTGGTTTAGTGTTAGGGTGGGGAATCATTAGAGGTTGTCTGACTGTATCTAGAGATGTTTCTGAGGTGTTTGGGGTAGAGTTAGGAGGCAGGCCATATTGACAACTGCGTGTTTTCAAAAGAATCTCTTCTTCATTGGTAAGGAGGATATTGTGATCGGTCAGATTTCCAGGTTGAGTGGGACCTCAGTTATGATATTTCCCCATTTGTGGTGTGGCCGGTATTATCTCTTGTTGGATATTCATCACACCTTGGTGTGGAATAGGGTTTTTCAAAATGGTCGGAAGTGGTAGTTGCAAATAATGATGTGGGGCCTGTTGAGGGGCAGGCTGTGTTGGAGGGTGTTGTGTGTTCATGGATTCTTTCATCTGTTTGAAATCAACAATTTGGGATAAATGGTGAGTATAGTGTCAATAATCACCGCATAGAGTGCAAGGGAAGTTAGTTCTAAGGTTATTGTTATTCCCTTCTCATGGTTGATTGTTATTGTTGCCCCCAAGGGGACGGTTTTGTTTGGGGTTATTTCCTCATGGTCTTGGGTTGTTATTGTTTTGATTTTTCCCTTTCTTCTTGGAATTATTAGGCTGGTGAGTTGGATTTTCCATGTTCAACTATTCAAAAGTGTGAACATGTTGAATGGGAGAGGGTTGATCAAAATTAACACCAACATGTGGTTATCATAGTCGAGGTGAAACCGGTTGGTGGGGACCAGGGAAAGGAAAGTATGGATTTTTTTGTGGAGATGATCCATATGGTGTGTAGGAAGCTGAATAATTTCCACTACTACTAGGTTTATATGCGGGGGTTTACAGTGAACTCGTACTTAGTTGAGAGACCGAATGCATCATGGGTAACAGTGGGGGTCCATCCAATGGTGGAGGGATAATAGCATGATATGATTGTTGGTGAGTGGGAGGAGGGTAATAAGACGTCCCTCCATATGGTTGTGGATATATATATGCACCATAAGTGGGTGAAGAGTGGCCATAAGGGTTGATATGTTTCATAGAACCAATCAACCCATCTGTTGCGTGGGACATCCCAGGTTTGTCCTGGCTGAATGGTATGGGTCTGGGTGCATCAGGAAATACTCTGTATAAGTAACATGATTGAGCATAAATGAGGTCAAATTGTTGGTCCTTTTTGAAGACGTCCTCTTATAATTGAGGAAATGTGGATGCTACATATTTGGCAATAACAGAGACAAGCGATTTAAGAAACCAATCAAGACGTTGTTCTTTGGTGGTTTCCACTTTACACAAACTATGTCACCGACGTGATTCATGGATGTGGTCATCCATATGGATATAAATGGTTTGTTTGAACTCGAAGAGTAGTTCTAAGAAAGTATCATGATGAGCTGGTAATTGGAAAAAGGAGAAAAAGGCCTTGGCCAATGATTCAAAAGTCACATGGGACCCTGATTTTTCATCCACATACCATTTGGTTGATGAACCAGTGAGAATTATTTGAAATAAACTCAAGTGGTTGGAACCATCCATGATGTTTTTTGAAGAGCACCATAAGTGGAAGGTCATGACATGGTTGGCAGGATCCTCCCCCAGTTTTCCTTCAAACTTTGGAATATATGAAGGTAATTTCTAGGCATATCAGGCCAAGTGGAATCATGCAAAATGGCATCATTTGTGATTTTGGTTAAATTAGGAATGTTGAGGGATGCCAAGTATGGAATAAGAGAATTTGGAAAAGGATTATTTCCATCCATTGTGTGTGTAGGTAATGGACCTATCCCTTGAGAGGGATTTGGTGGGATTGTACTTCTCCCTTGAGAATAAGTTTTACCCCCACCTCCTTGTGAAGGATAACTAATAGATAGATGACCTTGGGTATTTGACCCAAGCAAACTGGAACCAAGTAAATTTGATCCCAAAATAGTAGCACTAACAAGGGTGTGATATGGTTGATCTGATGAGTTGGCAAGACTAGGGACTCCTCCTAGAGTATGAAGAATGTTCTGCAAGCGTCTAGAGCGGTAGGGATTATATGGTTCCCCTATCCTTCTCACTAGAAAAGTGAATGTGTGATAATGGTGACAAGAGAGAAATAAATTAATAAGATATTTTGACCTTCACACAATAGTATAACTCACAATTTCATGTAACCAAATGAACATCATACATAAATCAACAGTAAATAAACATGTGGATAGGTGGATTTTTTCGGTGTGGAGGAACAAAAAAAACAAATGCTCGTGTCCGAAAATACCTATTGCCATTCCTCTCAATTTATCACGGGGCCTTCCAATAGAATTCAAAATTGGGGTTTGAAGCCATCGGAAGAGGAACTACTGAAGGTTGGATTAATCAGTTATAATGAGGGGTAGAGGGTGCATATCCTGAAAGAGATGGCGATATTTCCCAATAGCCGCAAAAAATATGATCAAGGTGTGATTGCATCCCACAATCACTACCTAGGTAGATATATTATCTTTGGCCACTAAGTATCTCATTCAAAGTGCGACATTTAGATTTTCAGCCTAAAAAATGGGTCACGGGCTGGATACACTCACAAGAGTTGGGTGACTCAAGCAGAGATGCACAGAACAATCGGACATTGGCCTTCGACCCTTCGTGGGTATCTCCCTACCTTATGGTATAGGAACACTTGACTTGAAGTATTTGAAAGGTCCCTATTCTCAACTTCTATTGTTTCAAAAATGTGAGAAACTGATAACGGGGAGTTATTTGGATGCCTACCTCTGAGATCCTTCCTAGACTAAAAAACTTATTTTGGTGCCTCTTGTGGAGGAAAATTTAGTGCGTTCTTAGAAATTTTTAGATGTAGTGGGCTGAGAGATTGGGGTCATGGAACAAACTCATTTCAATTAAATTGTTGTGGATAATTTCAAAAGAAGTAGTCAGATATTTCAAAATTCTTTTGAAGAAAGCCTACTTCGACCTCCACTATTCTAATAGAAATTATGTGTGTGATGAGTGGCTTTGCGTGAAAGAAAGTGAAAAGTGTGCAACTATTTTTAATAAGTTAAGTGTTATATTGCAGAATTTGGACTTCATGTAGTCCTTACAAATCTTCTTACCTATCTTACTATGTTTCTTTGGTACAACCTTGTGGAAAATTTAAATCCCTAAAGAACTAGCAATGTGGACATATGGGTCTTTACAAATCCTTCAAACTCCCTAGAATGTTGTCTAAACTAGAAAATATTTTGAAGCTATCCTAGAATTGTAGACATGTGGGCATGTATGGGTTCGTTACTTGATGTTTTAAACTTTCCTAGAGTGTTTTCTAAATTAAGAAAGACTTTTAGAAACTATCCTAAGATTGCAAACATGTGGGAATGTATGGGCCCTTACAAAGATTTAAGATGATTCCAAAACTAAGAGGAACCATAGGGAAGATTTTTCCTCTACTAAATGATTTAAGGGAGATAAGTGTCCTCTCAAACACCTTTTATGACTCCCAATATCACACTAGGGTGCGGGGGAAGAGAATACTTGAGGGTTAAAATTGATTTCTAGTCCCAAATTAATTGATTATGTTTGAAAAAGAAATAACTTCAACTCAAAATTTTAAATTCCAAATGAGTCATCCATGTGACAACAAAGAAAAGAAAATAATAGTGATTATTTTTACCAATGTGTGTTTATGTTAGCTAACCTTCCTTGTAACAAAGGACTCTAACTGAAGTGTAGTTTCTTTACAAAGTGCAGGAAATTAAAATCTAAAGGCTAGGGGCCCTCAAACCATTCATAAAACCCCTTACAATTTGATAAAGTTGAACTTATGTGCGGGTTACAGTTCTAACAGGTGCATAGATGTTGCAGAGTGCGATGAGTGCACACAATAATGAATTCTGTCACGCGCAGAGTGCTCGTCTATGTGCCTTGAAAGTCGCACACTTCTTGTCATGCGTCGAGAATTAAATTTCCATGTGAAATTCTCTTGCCTTGGCTCTAAATTTTGACTTTGGAAGGTTGGGCTAGGCGGTTTTTGGTACCTATATACCAAAAAAATAAAAAAGATGTTCTCTCAAGACATCAATAGAGAGGAATTTGATATTGATCCCCAGTATGGTCGCCAATCTATTGTATTGGTTTTGTCACATGGGTGAGAAAAAAAAAAACACTTGCATGCTTAGTTAAGTTAGCTAAACAAGACATAAGTTTGTGATTTGATTAGATAACCAAATACACATGAAAATAAGAAATAAAACTAACTAGCATACCCCCGAAGAGGGGGAAAGGGAATGCCGAAAAAAACTAAGTAGTGTTTGTCAATAGAAATTTTGTAAAATCCACCGATGTAAAATCCATTGATTTATGGCTTAAATATGTTATCCAAATATAAAAACGGATCTTTGAATGTTTGCAGTTTCAAGTTATTAGGTCTCTTATATTGAAAGTGAAGATTTAACCAAGATTCAAGCAATTTATCTTAAAGTATATCCACCTATGTTATTCATTCTAAACCCAGACAGGATAAGGATTCATAATAGATTTGTAAGGTATGAAATAACAAAGATTCATAATAGATTCATAAGGTACGAAGTGACGGGAGCCAGTGACCTTGTAGTTGTGATCGTCGTTTTCATAGTCTTGAACAATTATGAAGAAGTGGACAAGGGAAACTTCACTCCATTCTTAAAATACTTGTGCTGGAATTTATTGAATGGGAAAATTGCATATATAAAGGACTCCAAATGCGGTTCGTAACCATTATGAAAGTATTAATTATAGGTTTACTGCATATGAATATTTTAATCCACATCATCAAGGAAACAATGCAGAAAGTTTGAGTGAAGAGTTTACCCCAAACATATTGGATAAAAACATCCATTTTGTTTTGTGCAGTTCTGTCATGATCACAATCATAGGGCCGCTAAAGTCCAAGAGACTACAACATACATATCTACATGAAATTCAACAATACAGTTCAACATAAAAACTTGAATTAAAGAATATTGTATTTAAAACCTTCACGGTCATGCAAATTTAACTACAAAACCAAATCTAGACCACCAAAGCCAAGATATTTTTCTTCCCTCCAATTAGAACAACCTGCAATTGTGCATTGCTGACACAATATTTCCCATTTTTAGTAATATAGTGGTATGGTATGTTGGGATTTATAATTTTGTTTAGGAACATAATTCACATAAGGAACATGGTATGTTGGGATTTATATGTCACGATATGTTGGGATTTATATGTCACAATGGAGAAAAGTGATGCAGGAGCATCGCTCCAACCCAGCAATGCGCCAACTAGACAACACATTCATCGCACATTCAAGGAAGGGAGAGGTGTCAGCCCTCTCATTTTAAATTTTAAATTGTAATTAAATGTTTGTAAGGCTAGACGAGCCACATCATTTCCTTTGTATAGGCTATAGATAGAGTCTCCTTTAATGGCAGGCAGGATGATAAGGTATAGATCCGATTCAGACTAGACACCTATTGAATGTAATTCATTGTAAATTAATGAGAGTAGGTAACTTGGAGGGAAGGCATGAGGATCCCCTCTTTTATAAAAGATCTTTTTATCTAGATTCATTAGAGTTTTAGGAGACAAGGAGGAGAGATATGAAGAATAGGAGTGAAGAGAGATAGGAAGAATAGGATTTAAGAGAGAGATCCGAGACTCGGTAGTAGTCTGAGCTTTGGTACACATTGTAACAGGCATTCTAAGATTAATATAAAGAGCAATTTTTCCTGAATGATATTCTTTATGTGTTTATGTGTAATTGAATGAATGTCTTTTATGTGATTATATATGTATGTTGTAGATGTATGTTAGATTCCATCTACATAGATAGATAGAATTTCCTATATGTGGGTTGTTTTATGTTGGTCTAGGTTCTTTGTGGCTTAATGCAAGGGGTTGCATGACAGAGTGTTGAGGACTCTATGATCTAGTGAAAAGAGTGCACATCTAAGTTTTGTTTAATTCAGACAAGAACGTGCCAGGAGGGAGCAACAGAGGAATCATAAACTCAAAGGAGAACCTCGAGGTTACTGAACACCTTGGAGGAAAGACTATACTAAGGAGGGCACAGAGAGAAGACATAATTGTTGAGGATTCTATGAAGTTCTTCCAAGTGGGCATTGAGTGATTGCAAGTAGTGCATAAGGAGAACTATGTTTCGAGTTTAGAGATAAGAGAAGTATCAAGGAGAAGACACTTACAGATTTATTGAATACTCTGTCAGCTCAACAAGGAGTGCTTGAGCATAAGTTGCCAACAAGGAACTTATATCTCTTCAAGGGACAGAGGGGATAGAGACCCTTGAGCTTCGAGCAATTGAAGCTCAAAGAGGCAGAGTTGTTCAACACTATGAAGGAAGACCTATGAAAGGAGTGCACCAAGACAACACTCAGCCGAAGTGTTGATGATAGCCATTTGAAGGTTGGTTAGAGCGCAATGAGTGCGCGAAGAGAGAAATTGTTTCAAGTTCCAAAGCTCAGGAGGTTGAGCGCAGAGTGTTCCAGGAGAAGAACCATAACTCTTCTAAGGAAGATGTAGAAGGGGAGAGTCCCTTAGAGATCGAGTGAGTCCAAAGCTCAGAAGATATAGCACACGGATTTTTCAAGAGTGGACTTATTTTAAGTCCCAAAGCTCAGGAGAGACAACGTCTTTAGAAATCAGGAAGACTCAAGACATTAGGCTCACAGTAGGAGAATCAAAGGTTGAGGCCTTTGAAAACACTTGAATTCTTTCAATTCTGGGAAGAAATCCAAAGATTAGGAGGAGGAGCGACAACAACCATTAGATAAGCTACATAAGAGGAGATCTGGAGTGTTGAATCCCACTTCAAGACACACAGAAGCGAGTGGAAGAGGAGAACATATCCCATTCGTCGGATCTGAGCACGTGGATCAACTGTCGTTGATCTAGAGGTAAGGTGCATACACTTTAACCATTTGAAGGAAGACAAGAGAGTGGATATCACGAAATGTGAAGTCCCAAAACCATCAGGACCGTCCATCATCTGAGTACAAGTGGCAATAGATCAACATTTTTCTAACTCGCGACTCGGAGAAGTCAAGGGGAAGAATTATAAGAAATCATGAAATTTTGAGGGGGATCAAAAGATATGAGGGGAGAATCCTTTCAACTTCATGAAACACGAAGACCCGATATCATCAAGACTGTCCATCAAAGGAGACGTGTGGAGAGCGATCAATGTTTCATTGACCCACACATCGGAAAGGTCAAAGGGGAGAATCATGGGAACTCATGAGGCCCGAGTTCATGATTTGATAGGGGTTGTCAGATATCAGAGGATCAGATTCGTTGATTTGTGCTCCAAAAATCAAAGCTGAGATGGACAAATAACTCAGCGAGGTAAGAGAACATATGGAGAAGCTTGCATTTAAAATGCAGTAGGATGAAAAAGTGCATTGGGTGTATTAGTGGCCTGTGAAGAAGAAGGTGAAGTGGTCCGTTCATAAATTGTTGGCCAGTGGACAATGATAGCTATTGAGAGTGTGGTTGAGGTATGTTGAAAACCTCAAGGACACAAAGGAGATGGTTCACATCTATGAGCCAGAAGCTGGGAAGAATCTCAGTGATGATGAGGAGAATATATTAGAGAAGTGTCTCAGAAAATTCCAAGTGAGCAGTGAGGAACTTTCAGGTTGCCTAGAGGGAAATGAGAAGAGGTCAATGGTTGATCTCAAAGACTGCCAGGTGGGAAGTGAAGAAATTTCATATTTCCAGGTGGGAAATGAGATGGGATCATTGGAGGATCTAATAAACTGCCAGGAGGGCAGGGCATAAATACCAGATTGTCGAGTGGGCAAGGGAGAGGAGATGAGACTATCTGATAGTCTCATGAACTCAGAGGTGAGTTTGGATTAGCAAGGAATGCTGATAGAGGAGGATCATAAGAGTATTATGATCACTGGAGGAATTCAGATATTCCTACCAAGCATCCCAATTGAGGCCAGAGAATGTGTTGCAGATGAAACAACAGAAGAGGACAACCAATAGTGATTGTCATAGAGGAAGAAGAAATGGAGTAGACATCAAAATCTTTCCCAGTAGAAGAAGAGCATGCAAATAAGATGCTTGCACCATGGGAGAAGTAATTGGATATGTTGGAGGATTGGTTGAACAATCCAAAGCTAGTAGATTACTGTAATGATAATACAGTCATGCATATTTTGGGGGAAGAGCATTCGACAAAATTATTCATAAATTCCAGCCAGGAAACTGATCAGGAAATGACTGCAGCACTGAAGCCTGCAATGGAAAATGAATCAGAATTCTAGTCTGGGGAGCAACAAGAGGAAGCTGGAGATGAAACAACAGAAGAACTGGAAAAAGCAAAGTTGTCAGAAAGAGAATTTGAGCAACAGCTCAGTTATGAGATTGCAGAACTAGAGTTTGCAGGAGGGGGGTGAGTTAATGCCATAGAAAAAGAAAATAGTAGGGGGGATCGAGATGGTCTACCCATTTGTAAGGAAGTGCGGTAGAGAAGACTTCCAAAGAGCCAACCATTGGAGAATTTGGACAGAGTGATAGAATAAATCAGGAGGTTGATGTTGAGATCAACGCAATAAGCATTCAACAAAGGAAATTTGAGCAGAAGGAAGCTTGGAAGAGAAGCAGGGCAGCAGCAATAGCAGCAGCGAAGCAGTGGAGCAGATGGACAGCTCCAAAGAAAAGTTTGGGATCCAGGTGGATTTCAACAAGGATGGGAATCTCATGAATTTTTCACAGCGGTGGAGTATGATGCAGGAGCATCACTCTAACCCAACAACACACCAACTAGATGACACATTCAACACACATTCAAGGAAGGGAGAGGTGCCAACCCTCTCATTTTAAATTTTAAATTGTAATTAAATGTTTGTAAGGATGGAAGAGTTGCATTGTTGCCTTTGTACAGGATGTATATAGAGTCTCCTTTAATGGTTGATGGGTTGATAAGATCTAGATCCAATTCAGACTAGACATCCATTGAATGTAATTCATTGTAAATTAATGAGAGTAGGTAGCTTGGAGGGAAGGCTTGAGGAGACCCTCTTTTGTAAAATATCTTTGCATCTAGATTCATTAGAGTTTTAGGAGACAAGGAGGAGATATAGGAAGAATAGGAGTGAAGAGAGATAGGAAGAATAGGAGTGACGAGAAAGAGTCGAGACTCGGTAGCAGTCTGAGATTTGGTATACATTGTAGTAGGCATTCTGAGATTAATATAAAGAGCATTTTTTTCTGCATGAGATTGTTTATGTGTTTATGTGTAATTGAATGAATGTATTTTATGTGTTTATACGAGTATGTTGTAGATGTATGTTAGATTCCATAAGAAGAGATAGATATAATTTCCTGTCTGTGAGTTTTCTGATTTCAGTCTGGGTTCTTTGTGGATTAATGCAAGGGGTTGCATGAAAGAGTGTTAAGGACTCTGTGAGCCAGTGCAAAGAGTGCACATCTGAGTTATGTGGAATTCATACAAGAACGTGCCAGGAGGGAACACCATAGGAATCATAAAATCAATGGAGACCCTCAAGGTTACTTAACACCTTGGAGGAAAGACACTATTGAGGAGGGCACAGAGAGAAGACAAAGTTGTTGAGGATTCGGTGAAGTTCTGCCAGGTGGGCATTCAGCGAGTGCAAAGAGTGCAAAAGGAGAACTTTGTTTCGAGTTCAGAGACAAGAGAAGTGTCAAGGAGAAGACACTTGCAAAGTTACTGAATACTCTGTCATCTCAGCAGGGAGTGCTTGAGAATAATTTTCCAAGAGGGAACTTATATCTCTTTGAGGGACAGAGGGGATAGAGACCTTTGAGGTCCGAGTACTTGAAGCTCAAAGAGGTAGATTTGTTGAACACTTTGAAGGAAGACCTATGCAAGGAGTGCACTAGGCCAACACTCAGCCGAAGTGTTGATGAAATCCAGTTGAAGGTCAGTCAGGGCATAAGGAGTGAGCGTAGAGAGAACTTGTTTCAAGTTCCAATGCTCAGGAGGTTGAGCATGGAGTGTGCCAGGAGAAGCACCAAAACTCTTCTAAGGAAGATGCAAAAGAGATGAGTCCCTTAGAGATTGAATGAGTCTAAATCTTAGAAGAGATAGCACAAGGAGTGTGCAAGAGTGGACATATTTCAAGTCCCAAAGCTCAGGAGAGACAACGCCTTTAGAACACGGGAAGACTCAAGACATCAGGCTCACAACAGGAGAATCAAAGGTCAAGGCCTTTGAAAACACTTGAATTCTTCCAAGTCTGGGAAGAAATCCAAAGCTCAGGAGGAGGAGAGATGGAAGCCATTAGATCAGATGGAGAAGAGGAGATATGGAACATTGAATCCCATGTCGAGACACATAGAGGCTAGCGCAAGACGAGAACAGATCCCATCCGTCGGATCTGAGCGTGTGGATCAACAGTCATTGATCTAGAGGTACGGTGCATGCACCTTAACCATTTGAAGGTAGACATGAGAGTGGATATCGCGAAATGCGAATTCTTGAAACCATCGGGACTGTCCATCATCAGAGGACAGGTGGCAATACATCAACATTTCGCTGACTCGCGACTCAGAGAAGTCAAGGGGCAGAATTATAAGAACTCGTGAAATTTGAGTTCGCGACTTGATCTGAGTCGTTGATCGAGAAGAGATCTGGACCATTGATTGTGCAGGGAGAATATTGACATTTCGAGGATCAAAAGATGTAAGGGGAGAATCCTTTTGAATTCACGAAACGTGAAGTCCCGATATCATCAAGATCGTCCATCAAAGGGGACGCGTGGTGAGCGATCAGTGTTTCGCTGACCCGGACATTGGAAAAGTCAAAGGGGAGAATCGTGGGAACTTGCGAGGCCTGAGTTTATGATTTGATAGGAGTTTTCATATCTCAGAGGATCGGAGCCGTTTATTTGTGCTCTGAAATATCGACATTTCGAGTCTCGAGAAAAGGGAGGAAAGTCACTTTACAAAGTCCCGAAACACGAAATCACGACGTGCTTGGAAGTTGGGCCATAGGTCATAGCCGAGGGTCACATCAAGAGGATTTAAGGTAGGATCTAAGGATCGTTATCCCGTTTTAGTATTTATGGAATCGTAGAAGTCGGGTGCCATGGAACGGAAGTCCCGATATCATGAAACATGATGCACCGTTTTGGGTTAAGGTTGTGGTCACGCCAGTGGTCACATGGAGTGGAGGCTGGTGCCTAGTGCATATTTGCGTAGGGAGAGTTTAGAAAAGGACCTATGTTCATTAAGTGTTGGAGGTTCCAGCAAGAATTGAGGAGCCATTTCAGCTCGGGAATTTGAAGATCCAAAGACTAGGAGGTCAGTGAACCCTGTTGAGGTGGGGGTCTACGTCAAAAAGATGAGGAGAAGATATTTTGATATTTTTAAGCTATACAAAAATTAGAAGATGCCAACCTCTTTCGATGCAACAATGCTCAAACTCTCTCAGATTTGAGTTTAATGAAAGAAATATGAAAGAAAAAATCTTGGTCTCTTAGAAACATGCCCTGAAACAACCTTGAAACCATCCCAAAGAAACAATACATGAATATTTCAGCAAATTGACAATGAAAACAATTCCAAAATGCAAAATAGAATCTTGACAAGAACCATGCTGCCACTATATCTAGAATTGAGATCACTTAGTTCACAACTTCAACCAATACAATTTACTTCCGTCGAAAATTGGGTCCAATTGATTTGTGTTATATCTAGAATTGAGATCACTTAGTTCACAACTTCAATCGATACAATTTACTTCCGTTAGAATTAATTGGGTCAAATTGATTTTTGTTTTAGATAGAAAATATTAAAAATGAAACCAATCAGCCTCAATTAACCCCAACTGGATCCAAAATCTAAAACATCAAACCAATCAATCCCAATTCCATTTGAGCCTTAGTTGGATGGTAAAGTAGGGTCTTGATTAAAAAAGAAAGTGGGGTGTTTCATATCCACCAAAGTTCAATCCCAGAATCTCTATCACATTTGAGCCTTGGTTGGATGGTAATGCAGGGTCTTGATTAAATAATAAAGTAGGGTGTTTTATACCCACCAAAGTTCAATCCCATATAAATTGGTTTCGTCTTCATTTCCAGGCCCAACAATTTCATAAGCGCAGATAAACTTGTAATATCCATGAAATGTGAGAATGAAATTAACGCTGGCCTGTATAAAACATTGACATTTTCAAACCTGAGTAGCAGATTTGAACCCTGGGACATGAATTTTAGAAAATGCTCGTGGAAACTCGGATGCTTTAATGAATCCCTGGAATATAGAAATAATATAAATAAAACCTATCCTGAATATTACCAAATGTAGTTTAGTATAGATTATATTTTATAGATATATGTGCAATATTTAATGAATATTACAAATGGTAATATTATAATGATAATAAGGAAAAATTTCACCCTTGGACATCAAATTTAAAAATGCTCGTGGAACTCGGCTCAGGTAATAACAATGCTATAATCAAACCACGGTATAGTAAATAATAAAATTGAATTGAAGCTGAACGTAGAAAAAAAAAAACATTTCTGAACCTCAGAAGCAAAATTGAACCCCGGGACTTAAATTTTGAAAATGCTAGTTGGAAATAGGCTCTGGTAATAATGCTTAAATGAATCCCTGGGATAGGGAAAAATAAGAATGACATTAAAGTATGCCTAAAATAAAATGATAACGTTTTCCAACCTGAGAAGGAAAACTAAACCATAGGACGTGAATTTCGAAGCTCGAGATCTATGACCGCAGCATTGTGCCTCGTCAGGGAATTCGAAAGCACCTCCACGGCCTTGGTGTAGGTGGGTGTGGGTGCCTCGTCGTCTGGAAGGATGTCCGAGATATTTATTCTGGACAGCGTGGCGGACGAGGCAGAAGTTGTGGTGGTGTTGGCGTCGCCGTTGCTGCTGCGACCACGACCACTTCAGAGGTTGGATGATTGTGCTACAGATGTCTTCTTGCATCATTTTTACGCTCGCTACCCAAACTTGCAATAGCAAATATTCTTACGAAGGGATCGATAATTTTAATTCTCCTGCTAATATTCGATTTTGAAGTGTCTGGTTGATAATCTGCGGCAGTCTGAGTCCCTATGAATGATTCTCACAGCGAAAAAAACTTCCCCCGCTGCGAACGATGGCGTCGCTGCCGAGAATGACGCACATTCTGAGGCAAATATCGAAGTCAAGCACACGAAATTACAGGCAAGGATGAAGCATATTATTTTCTGAACCAGCCAACCTTAGTATTTCTCGACGCCAGAAACCGAACCATATTTGTGAGTACCTTGTCGTTCCCCGTTTTTGTAATTCCTCCTTTTCCGTTCATTTATCAGCAGAAAACCCTAAGCCTCGCATCAAACCCTCGGTAGAGCCTAATCCCGCCATTCCGAGCCTAGGACCGCCCTCTATCCCACCAGAAATCATTCCAAATTACCCTCATGACCCCCTAATTCCGCAGAATCCTGATCTTTTGCCGCAGAATTCGGATTGCGTAGAATTCTACTTACAGATTGCTATAGGTCGCCTCACCCAGTCCTTGGAGCCAGGAACTACAAATACAAGGGTGTTGTGAAGGCCATTCCCGACTCGCGGTTTTCAGTGCAAGTCTGTGATTCAGGCTCATACGACAGTCTTCCTCCAACAAGAGGAGATCCTGGATTACAGAGATAGATAAATGGATGGATGAAAGCATTCTCTTGACATAAGGCATAAACAATATTATAGTATACCTGCAACAAGTCTCTGAAACTGTGAACCGTAATCAATCATCTTCCTATGTTCAGTCTTTGTAGCTTGCACTGCATTCAAACTCTAATCCACTTTGGGTGCAGCGATGACTAGTATTGCAGTATAGATTCGGTGAAGTAGCTGTGTCGGTGAAGTAGCTGTGTGGAATCGGTGAAGTGAAGTGATAGCACATACATCCCATGGATATGGAAGTGATGTACATCATTTTTTTAATAAAATTGATGTACATCAAATTTTTAATAAAAATTTGAATATAGATGGAAGGTTCTAGTTGGTGAACGACAAATGACAAAAAAAAATCGAGAGAAGTCCCCCTAAAAGAATGCCTTCAGCGTAAAAATAACTAAGAAATAAATGTTAGAAAATCTTGTAAGAACTAGAATCATGAAAATAAAAAAATGACAAATATATAACTACTAATGGATCAATATATTAATAGGCTAAACACCATAGAGAAAGGAAAGAACGTATGAGTTCCCTCTTCCTCCTTGGGAGGGATTTTGAGTTTCCCAATAGAGATCTCTTCTCTTCATGCAATGGAAAATGACAATGGTGAAGAAACACAATGCCAATTCCCTCAAGAGGTCAATGGAATGGTCTTTGCAATGGTTCTTGAATGATTCAAAGAGAAAAGAGGATTCTCAAAGAACAATTCTTGCAGCATAACAATACCTTGAAGTTATTATTTTTCTAGCACACCCATGGCACATATTTATAGTGTCCATTCATGGCAAGATATAATTAGTTCATTTTGTGAACAAGGGGCCTTTTAGGGCACTTCCTATCCCTTGACGAGCCTCCAAGCTAGATTTTGCTCAAATATGAGTGTCAAATCGTGTTGGGGGTCGGACTAGAAGTGGTTGAGAGGTCGACAAGATTCATAAATGTATTGTTCATAGAAGTGTGTCTATTTTCTCATAGACAGTCGCACATCTTGCACACAGTGCCCACTAAGGGTTGTATTAGCCTGTGCACTATGCACACACTTCCTTTGGTGAATTTGCGCACTTTGATTTTTGAACCAAGTATATAGTTTTTTACCTTTTGGATGGAGTTTGGTGTTCTAGGTGGATTAATTGTTGCTAACATTGATGTCTTTCTTCAACCATTGTGTGCAATGCTGCAGACGATTTTTCATTGATAACCCTAAGCTTTCATCATCAATTCATAATATGAGTAACATATTCATAATGCTAGCCATTCTATGATATCCATATCATACACATAGCATCACCTCAAGACACATGTTTTAACATGGTTCATTCCAATCCAGGATATGTCCAAAATGACTGGATTCTTATATTAGTCATTTATAGTTTCCTTACAGTTTCACATTTTGCTTATTAAATGATGCAACAATAACCATTACATAAACCTACCTAGCCAATTTTGTTGTAGTGTGATCCTCACTCCTTAGTCATACCTCAAAACCTCTTCCAAAACTCGACTAACTTCAAACAAATTCACACCAAAAACACTCACACATACACATTCTCGAACTACTTCTACCCAAAAACCCATTACAACTTATAGTTTTACAATAGGGATAATGTTGTTACAGTGTGGACTAAATGTCCAAAAATCCTAACTATTTTCCACCTTTTGCGCGTTGACTCCCGAACATGCTTCAACTTATTTGCACATGCATTTCTCCTTAGCCAAAATATTGCACAATCATTTCCCGCATGATTCCCAATTTTTATCCAAAACACCCATCCAACAGGCCCCCAACACTCACATGTGGCTTGTCTCGAGCCACTTAGGCCTTATTCCAATTTTCCATGAAATTTTTTAATGTCTCATTTGTTTTCGTGGCCTACTCTTTTACCTCTATCTCCTTCTGCAAAATTGTGTTGACTATTTCGGCAATAGCCCGAGCCTGAATATTCTCTACACTTTCTTCGACTACATATTTGATTATATCTCAAGTGGTTGTTAAAGCCATTGTCACCCTATAGGATTATTCTTGTAATACCTCAATATTTTTTGCGCGGGCCTTCTTCTCTTCCCTTAGCTAATTCATTTATGAATACAACTCCATGTTCTCATCCATTTATGTCACCACCTCCATTGTTGGTAATGTACCCATTACTACTTTGAACTTTTGTTTCTTTTTCTACACAACCAGTATCTTTTGGATGATCTCCAGTAGCTACCTATATTTAGTTTATTGCATCCAGATGCATGTGGTTTCTCCATAGATCTGAGCACATTCTACCTGTAGGTTCTTTATTCTCTCCATAATTGTGGTCACTGTCTATTCCTTTTTCTTCCCGTATTCTAGTGGAGTAATCAGTGTCTTGTGTGTTTCTAAGTCGACTATACGTGCGTGAAAGCCCTGAATAGCTTTGCTTATCTTTGTTACTTGTTCTTCAACTGGAACCTCCATCTTTGTCCCAGCCTCTGGGATTTCTTTTTAGACCTACACAAATTCCTGTTACATCCTTTCAACCTTTTGCGCTGCCTCATCCCACTCCTCCTTGAATTTTATTTATTATGTATCCAAGGATACATTATCTTTCACAACCTTAATCAACTTGGTAGATGTATTTTTTGCACGCTAGTTCTTCTCTTGTGTCACGCTTATCTGCAATTCTCACAATATATTTGTCGATAGTTGAGATAACACTAAGTCAATATGACCAAGTAACCTTTGTTGTTTCTGTATCTCTATTTTGGGAAATTCTATTGCCCCTGTTGCTAACTTGATCAATCTCCATTCACTTGATACTGCTAATGACTGAGATATTTTCTTCCCTGCCTCCCCATTCTTGGTCGTTCATGTTGTCTATTCATCCTTTGTCTATCGTACTAGCGTGTGCTTTGTTGCTTCTAGAAATTGGTGCAACTCAACCATATATTCCTGCATATTTCTGTGCATTTCTTCTTGCCGGTGTGTCGCATGCTGAAACACGTCATCTGTGATTTATTTAACTTGATCCCCAATATTTTCCATGTCTCCCTTTGTTAGGGATTGGATGGCTTCATCCATTGTGGTATGTATGTTCTTGTCTCTGGTTCTTTCCACTTCTTATCTTTGTGTGAGTTTGTCTTCTGGGTTGTTTCCTCTGTGCCCTTTCCACTTTCCTATTCATCTCCTTTTCTTCATCATCATCTATCTCTTGTACTTCATGGTTTTGTCTCTCTAAGGGCCCTATTTCCACTGGTCAAATATTCCACTCATCATCCTAATCTACCATGATATGGCCCATATCATCCTCTATTATCCTCTACAAGGTGGGAAGCCATTGTTGATACATGTCCTTTTTGGATTGTACATACATATGAAGGCACCCTGCCTTAACATGTGCAACTTCCTTATACGCATCGACTACCTGTGGTGGTATGCGTGGTGTCCTCTGAATGCTTTCCCTAATGGTTTATTTATAAATATAAAAGGAAACACTTTTTTCCATATTTTGCGCCATTTGCATAGTATGCCATATGTTTTGATATTTCACAACTATACATGGCTTATCTTTAAATCCTAAGAATTGCATGTCATATGGCTCCCTCCATGTTGATAGCACAATTAGAATTAAAATCCAGGCATAGTGGAACTAAGTGTGTTTATATTATGCCTCTTCGTAATCAATCAAGAACTGCTTGAGTAAGAATTTTTCCCAGTTCATCTAGACTCCCTTGACGCACCTTTCAACTGTTGTTATGACTACTGCTAGGACTTGGTATTTCTGACACTTTCTTAACAATTTACAAGCTAAGGATTATGTCGTTGATCCAAATTTAGGAGTGGAATGAACTGATTAATAGAATGAATAAAATAAACACAAAGATATGGAGAATAACACAAATATCCAGTGAACAATATCTTCTATTAAATAATGAAATAGGCTGAAACTGTAAAACAGCAGAACTGAAAGTTGCTCGAATGGTGGTAGTTATCTCTAAGAAGAGATGTGGTTTCTACGCACATCCATCTGACAATAATGGATTACAATGAGGCTCCATAGGCCTTTTTAATATTACTCATGAATTCCAAAACCCTATACATCCAAAAACCTAACACTAGAAGGTGAAATGCCAAAAGTCATGTGGGCCCTATAGGTAACTTGGTGTAATTTGTTACCTCAACTTCCTAGGGCCATAAATTTTTCATACGAACTACGTTTTAGGTGCGTAATAGCTCATTGGAAAGGTATTTTAGAGAACTACACATTCTACCATCAAAATTTGTTTTTTTCTACATTTTGACTATGGAGAGCCAAAAAGACAATGTTTAGGGCCCCAAAATGGCCCCAGAAGTACAAGAAGATGTGATGACATGAAACCATACCAAATAAGACAATTGGATTAGGAGAGATGCCACCAGTATCCACTTGGAGGATGTGTGGGGCTTTTGACATCCCCAGAAATGTAGAACCAACAATTACAAAGAAGTATAGAAGAACATGCTGAACAAAAATGGACACAAGGAGACAGTTCGAATAGGTGGGAGGCCACCAATATCCACCTGGATCAATCCTTCCCCCTTAGGAAGAAATGGTCTCCATTGCGTTGATTTCCCCCATGAGGTGTGGAAACTTTTGTTGGATTTAGACCCGGGTGAGCCACTTACCTTAGTGTAGGAGTTACCCGGACTTGACATCCCGATAAATTTGGATCCAATGTTGGCGAGTGCCCTTGACCTATGTCTCCACGATATGATCAGTGGATGCTTGTTCCATGTAGTCAGGGTTGAGATTTGTTGGTGTCAGTTGTTCTACGATCTCAGAAGCATCCAATAATGGTGGAAAATATGGCCGAAGGAGGTCCACATTGAATACTAGATGCAGACCAAGGAAGAGTGGAGTGTTGAGCTCAAAAGAATTGTTAACCATAGCCTTGGTGATAGTGTAAAACCCATAATGAAGTGGGAGAATCTTTTGATGGGGCCCGGTGAGACGCTCCTTCTGCATATGTAACCAGACTTTTTCGCCAACCTGAAACTTGTGTGGTACCCTATGGTACTTAGCATTCGATTTCTGCAAAATCTCCTGGACCTGTTGGCAGATGTGTTGAATATGATCAATGAATATGGTGGCTTTGTCGATCGCAGACTGATCATGGGAAGAGTTTGTTTGTGTGGCAGAAAGAGGGAGTAAAAATCAATGGGTCCCAAGGGTTGGAATCCTAGACCCACCTGAAATGGGCTATGGCCAGTGGAACTATGAAGAGCCATGTTGTAACTATGTTAGACATAGGGGAGACTCTCATCCCATGTATGTGGATTCTTAGAATTGTACATGTGCAGGATATGCACAATCATCCGATCGATGAACTTTGTTTGGCCATCGGTTTGCAGGTGGAAATAAGTGGATTTTGTGAACTTGGTGTCCAACAGAGACCAGAGAGTCGACCAAAAGGTGTTGAGGAACTGACTGTCTCAGTTGAAGATGATGTTTTTTGGTATCCAAAAGTGGACCCACACTCGTTCGAATAAGAGCTTGGCAATATCTTCTGCTGTGACATTTTTCTTATATGCTGTGAGGATGGTCATCTTGGAAAACCAATCAACGACCACAAACACATAGTCATTTCCTTTCTTGGTTGATGACAATCCATAAATGTAATCCATTGATATGGATTCCCAATGATTCTCGGGAATCGGAAGAGGGGTATATAAGCCTTTCTTCTTGATGGATGGATTGGAAATGGAACAGGCAGTGCAAGATTTGATATACTTGATGATGTCCTGTCAATTTTTTTGCCAATAAAAATGTTTTTAAGAATGACCACAGTTTTATCTACGCCAAAATGTCCTACCACCCGACTCTAGTGGGCTTCACAAATCATCTTTTCATGCTTGCGTGTAGGAACATGGAGATTTCCCAGGTGGCATAAGAGTCTTTCCTGAATGTGAAAATTAGTGACAATTGCACCTGTACCCAAGAGTTGATATGTGGTGGCGAAGTCCGGATCTTATTTATAAAGTTGTGGCCACTCAGAAGCTTCATGTCCATAGGAATGGAGCACAGTGGTGATGTAGCCGCATG
Organism: Picea engelmannii; assembly: GCA_009831015.1. Classification (NCBI taxonomy): domain Eukaryota; kingdom Viridiplantae; phylum Streptophyta; class Pinopsida; order Pinales; family Pinaceae; genus Picea; species Picea engelmannii. The sequence continues at coordinate 340,796 of ML779316.1, forward strand.
GGGATGATTGAGGCAGTCAACGACACAATTGGAGATACTTTTCTTATACTTGATGTTGAAATGAAACTGTTGCAGGTAGGTGGACCACTTATGATGGTGGTCGTTCTACAATTTTTCCTCTCTCTATATGAACTACAGAGACTTATGATCAGTGTGTATGATCGTCTCTTTCCCCAGAATGTAATGTTTCCATTGGTGACATGCTTGTATAATGAAATACTTTTCCTTTTCATAGGTGGGGTATTTCCGGAGAGTATTGGAGAGTGTCTCACTATGGTATGCCACCGAATGTCCATGTTGCATGATAACTGTGCCCACAACATAGTTAGATGCATGAGTCTCAATATCGAATGGTTGTTGCAAATCGGGTAAGGAAAGTACTAGAGTTGAGCACAAGCGATGCTTTAGATCATCGAATGCTCATTGCTACTCCTTCCCCCACATGAAATTTTCCCTACCATTTCCCTTGGTCACTTGGATGAGGGCCCATCCAATATGGGATAATCCCAACACGAACCATTGGTAGAAGTTGGCTAGCCCCAGAAAGCTCTTAAGCTCTGTCAGTGTGGTCGGGGCTAGAAAGTCACAGATGAATTGGATCTTAGTTGGATCAACATGTACCCCATTCTCATCAACAATGTATCCCAAGTATTGGACCCTGTTCATGCCAAAAGATCATTTTTCCAAGTTGGCATACAACTTGTGTTGCGACAAAGTGCTCAAAACCTGTTGAATATGTCGCATGTGCTCTTCCCATGTTTTGTTGAAGATGAGGATTTCATCCAAATATACCACCATAAAGGATTCGGTGAAAGGTCTCAATACATCATCCATCAACCTCATGAAAGTGGCTAGTGCATTTGTTAAGCCAAAGGGCATGACTAGCCATTCGTAGAGACCTTCCTTAGACTTGAAGGTTGTCTTCCATACATCAATTGGTTCGATGGGAACCTGGTGGTAGCTAGAATTTAGGTCAATCTTGATGAATAAATTTCCCCCCTTGAGTTGGTCAGGAAGGTCATCAATCCGAGGAATGGGATAGAAATTCCTGACTGTGATTTTGTTTAAGTCTTTGTAATCAATGCAGAGCCACCAAGTCCCATCCTTCTTCTGCACCAGTACAATCGAGATTTCGTAAGGGGAGGATTTGGGTATGATTTTCCCCTTTTGAAGAATCTCTCAGATATGATGACTTATTTCTTCATTCTCCATCAGCGAGTGTCGATAGACTGGTCCATTAGGTAGAGGTGCATCGAGGGTCATATCAATTGGATGCTTGACTTGGAAATGTGTCGGTACCCCGGTAGGTGAGGAGAAGATGTCTATGTATTCTTCCATGATCCTGTTGGGTATGTGTTATATTCTTTGCATTTGTGTGTGTGGGCACGTTAGATATGACAATTGCGTCTGATGATCCCTCGTACTAGGTATTTTGGGTAGTTTTTTCTATTTTTAGTGGATTTTTCTATTTTTAGCGGTTTTGTAAATTAATCTCGGATTAAGGGATTAGGGTTTTGGTATCTAGGGAATACCTAAAAACATTGTATATATTGTGTGGTGAATGATGGAATTTGATATATGAATATAAGAAAGGTTTTCCCGGTTGAGGGTTTCCAGTATAAATCTCTGTGTACTATGTGAATGAGCCATTGATTAATTTTTTTTTTCTTAAGAATCTATATGCATTGCTTTACTTCATAGGTTTAAAACTTACAGATCCCGTCCACTTGCTTCTGTTGCGAAGATGGGTGTTGTGTAGAGGCCACGGATGTGGCAGCGACCTTATGCTTACTGTGAGCATAGATCACAAATAAGACGAACTTCCCGGTCTATGAAATGACCTTACTGCATTTCTTAGCAGAGATTAAAGAAATAACAGTTGGCGGCTCTACCTCTGGGATCATGTACAATTGTCTACCCAAAGTAATAATAACGCTATGGGGTCTAGACTCATACAGAGCATGATTCTTACACAAATATGATTGTCCTAAAAGAACATCACAAACTTAAAGGGAATAAATATCACACAGTACCTCATCTTTGAAAGGCTTTATGCCATAGGGAAGACGACATCGTTGGATGACACGAAGATCTATACCTTAGCAAAGCTAGCCGATGGTGTAGGGTTGTGGGTGCAGTTTCATTGGTAGGTCCATCTGCTTCAGGACCTCTACTAAAATCAGGTTCTTATGACTACCACTGTCGACAATGAAATGAATCGTATCCCCCTTGACCCACATATGCAAGTGAAAGAGGCATTCCCCTTCCTCTAGCTCTTCTGGTTTGCTCGAATGTACTTTGGTGGTAGTGATAGTGTCACTAGGTTCAACATCGATAATTTGCTTCCCTCCTTTAGGATTTGACTTGGAATCAGAATTGGCCTATGACTTGGAAGCCTTCAGCTTGACCACGAGGGACTTCTTGGAGCGACATTCTTCAGTGTTGTGCCAAGGACTTTTATGGTACTCATACCATTTTCCCTTATCCTTCTTCATCTTCTCATTTCCCTTTTTGTGTTGCGGCTTGGACTAGTTATCTTGAGGATGCCCATCTCAACTTGGTCCCTTTCTGTGTGGGTTGGGGTTGTCTTTTTCCTGCTTCATCTATGAGGGGTGTTATCACTGAAATTTCATCTACAACACTGCATGCAAATGGTTACAGAAATACAACAATGCCAAACACTTATTATTTCACCTGCAGCACCAAAATGCATTTCCAAGAGGCAAAAACTATACAATTAGGCAAAAATTGACATGTGCTAACTCACTAAAGGAAGCGCGCACACAGTGCATGGGAAAAATAATCTTGTAGAGTGCACAATGCGCCATATGCACGACTGTGTATGAGAAAAGTCATGCACTCCTATGACCGACTCATTTATGGTTCTTGTTGACCCCTCAACCACTTATGGACTAGATCCCAACTTGATTTGACCTTCAGATTTGAGCTAAAACTAAATGGAGGACTGGTCAAGGACCAAAGGGTGCCCTAAAGGGCCCCAGGGCCCCTTGTTCACACTAAGAACCAGTTGAATATTTCCTTGAAGAAATGTTATAAATGGAGTCCATGGGTGCACTAAGAAATTAAGTTTTTCATAGTATTGTTATGCTACTTCAATCCTCCCTTGATAATCTTCTTTCCTCCTTGGAGCATTCTAGCAACATTCCAATAGGCCATTCCACTCCCCTCTTGAGGTAATAGGCATTGATTTCTTAATGGAGGTCCACATTGAATACTAGATACAGACCAAGGAAGGGTGGAGTGTTGAGCTCAAAATCATTTCTACCCATAGCCTTGGTGATAGTGTAAGACCCATAACTAACTAGGAGAAGCTTACAATGGGGCCCAGTGAGACGCTCCTTCTGTAGATGTAACCAGCCTTTGTCACCAACCTGAAACTTGTGTGGTACCCTGTGGTACTTAGCATTGGATTTCTGCAAAATTGCCTGGACCTGTTGGTGGATGTATTTAATATGCTCAATGAATCTGGTGGCTTTGTCGATCGCAGACTAATCATGGGAAGAGTCTATCTGTGTGGTGGAAAGAGGGAGTACAATATCAATGGGTCCCAAGGGTTAGAATCCCAGACCCACCTGAAATGGGCTATGGTTGGTGGAACTATGAAGAGCCATGTTGTAACTATGTTGGACATAGGGGAGACTCTCGTCCCATGTACATGGATGCTTAGAATTGTACATGCGCATGATGTGCACAATCATCTAATCGATGACCTTTGTTTGGCCATCGGTTTGGGGGTGGAAATAAGTGGCTTTTATGAGCTTCATATCCAACAGAGACTAGAGACTCAACCAAAAGGTTTTGAGGAACCGACTGTCTCAGTCGAAGATAATGTTCTGTGGTATCCCAAAGTGGACCCACACTCGTTCAAAGAAGAGCTTGGCAATATCTTCTGCTGTGACATTTTTCTTACAGGCTGTGAGGATGGCATCTTGGAAAACCGATCAATGACCAAAAACACGTAGTCATTTCCTTTCTTGGTGGATGACAAGCCAGACATGTAATCCATTGAGATGGATTCTCAAGGTGTCTCAGGAATCAGAAGAGGGGTATATAATCCTTGCTTCTTGATGGATGGTTGGGCAATGGAACAGGCAGTGCAAGATTTGATATACTTGCGGGTGTCCTGTCAAATTTTGGCCAATAACAATGTTTCTGAAGAATGACCATAGTTTTATCTACGCCAAAATGTCCTGCCACCTGACTATAGCGGGTTTCCCAAATCATCTTTGTATGCTCTCTTGTAGGAACACAGAGATGGCCCAGGTGGCATAAGATTTTGTCCTGAATGTGAAAATCAATGACAATTGCACCTTTACCCAAGACCTGATATGTGGTGGCGAAGTCCGGATCTTGGTGATAAATTTGGAGCCACTCAGAAGCTTCATGTCCACAGGAATGTAGCACAGTGGTGATTGCAGCCACAGAGGGGCAATTGAGGTAGTCAGCGACATGATTGGAGATACTTGTCTTATACTTGATGTTGAGATGAAATTGTTGCATGTAGGTGGACCACTTCTAATGGCGATTGTTCTATAATTTTCCCTCTCTCTGTATGAACTGCATAGGCTTGTGATCAGTGTGTATGATCGTCTCTTTCCCTAGAATGTAATGTTTCCATTGACGGCGGGCTTGTAAAATGAAATACATTTCCTTATCATAGGTGGGGTATTTCTAGACAATATTAGAGAGTATCTCACTATGGTATGCCACTGTATGCTCGTGTTGCGTGAGAACTACGCCCACAACATAGTCATATGCATCAGTCTCAATCTTCAATGGTTGTTGTAGATCAGGTAAAGAGAGTACTAGAGTTGAGCACAAGCGATGATTTTGATAATTGAATGCTCATTGTTGCTCCTTCCCCCACACAAACTTGGCCCTACCACCACCCTTGGTCACCTCATTGAGGGCTAATGAAATATGGGATAATCCCAACATGAACCGTCTGTAGAAGTTGGCTTGCCCCAGAAATCTTTGAAGCTCAGTCAGTGTTATCGGGGCTGGAAAGTCACGGATGAATTGGATCTTAGCTAGATCAACATGTACTCCAGTCTCATCAACAATGTATCCCAAGTATCGAACCATTTTCATGCCAAAAGAGAATTTTTCCAAGTTGGCATACAACTTGTGTTGTCGTAGAGTTATCAAAACCTGTTGAATATGTCGCATGTGCTCTTCCCACATTTTCCTGAAGATAAGGATTTCATCCGAATATACCACCATAAAGGATTTGGTGAAGGGTCTCAATACATCATCCATCAACCTCATGAAAGTGGGTAGTGCATTTGTTAATCTAAAGGGCACGACTAGCCATTTGTAGAGACCTTCCTTAGACTTGAAGGTTGTCTTCCATACATCAATTGATTTGATGGGAACTTGGTGGTAGCCAGACTTTAGGTCAATATTGTTGAATAAATTTCCCCCCTTGAGTTTGTAAATAAGGTCATCAATCCAGGGAATGGGGTCAGGGATTAACTGTGATTTTGTTTAAGGCTCTGTAATCAATGTAGAGTTGCCAAGTCCCATCCTTCTTTTGCAGTGATACAATCAAGCTTTCGTAAGGGGAGGAGTTGGGTCTGATGTGACCCTTTTGAAGAATCCCTCAGATCTGATGCCTTATTTTGTCATTCTCCATCAACGAGCATCGATAGACTGGTTCGTTAGGTAGAGGTGCGTCGGGGGTTAGATCAATTGGATTCTTGACTTGGAAATGTGTCGGTACCCCGGTAGGTGAGGAGAAGATGTCTCTATAGTCTTGCAGGATCCTGTCCACTTTCTTTTGCTGCAAAGAGAGGTTTTGTGTAGAGGCCATTGATGTGGCAATGACCTTATGATTACTGTGAGCACGGATCATAAATAAGATGAAATTCTCAGTTTGTGAAATGACCTTACTGCATTTCTTAGCAGAGATTACAAAAATAGCAGTAGGTGATGCTACCTCTGGGATCATGTACAATTGTCTACCCAAAGTAATAATAACACAATGGGGTCTAGACTCATACATAGCATGATGCTTCCACAAATATGGTTGTCCTAAAATAACATCACAAACTTCAAGGGAAGAAATATCACACAGTACCTCATCTTTGAAAGGCTTGGTGTCATAGGGCAGACGACATTGTTGGATGACACAAAGATATTTTCCTTGGTGAAGCCAGTCGATGGTGTAGGGTTGAGGGTGAAGTTTCATTGGCAGGTCCATCCGCTTGATACCCTTTGTTTAAGTAAGGCTCTTCTGACTACTGGTGTCGACAATGAAATGAATCGGATCCCCCTTGACCCACATCTATGAGTGAAAGAGGCGTTCCTCTTCATGTGGCTCTTCTAGTTCGCTCAACCGGACTTAAGTGGTAGTGACAGTGGAACTAGGTTCAACATCAATTATCTGCTTCCCTCCTTCAGGATTTGACTCGGAATCAGAATCAGCCTTTGACTCGAAAACCTTCAGCTCAACCACAAGGGACTGCTTGGAGCGACATTCTTCATTGTTGTGCCAAAGACTTTTATGGTACTCACACCATTTTCCCTTACCCTTCTTCATCTTCTCATTTCCCTTCTTGTGTTGCAGCTTGGAATGGTTGTCCTGAGGGAGTCCATATCAACTTGATCCCTTGCTGTGTGGGTTGGGGCTGCATTTTCCCTACTTCGGCTATGAGGGTTGTTATCACTGAAATTTCGTCTGCAACACTACATGAAAATGGTTACAGAAATATAGAAATGCCAAACACCTATTAGTTCACCTGCAGCACCAAAATTCATTTCCAAGAGGCGAAAACTATACAATTGGGCAAAAATTGGCATATGTTAACTCAGTAAAAGAAGTGCGTGCACAGTGCGTGGGCCAAAGAATCCCCTAGAGCGCACAATGTGTCATATGCGTGACTGTGTACAAGAAAAGTCATGCACTACTGTGAATGGACCATTTATGGTTCTTGTCTTCCCCTCAACCACTTATGGACCAAATCCCAACATAATTTGACCTTCAGATATGAGCTAAATCTGAATGGGGGGTTGGTCAAGGACCAAAGGGTGCCCTAAAGGGCCCCTTGTTCACACTAAGAACCAGTTGAATGTTTCCTTGAAGAAATGTTATAAATGGAGGCCATGGGTGCACTAAGAAATTAATTTTTTCATAGTATTGTTATGCTACCTCAATCCTCCCTTGAGAATCCTCTTTCCTCCTTGGATAATTCTAGCAACATTCCAATAGGCCATTCCACTCACCTCTTGAGGGAATAGGCATTGATTTCTTCATCATTTGTTTTATTTTCTACCATTGGAAGAAGAGCTCTCCATTAGGGAACTCAAGAGCCCTTCCAAGGAGGAAGAGGGGACTCATAACTACTCATTTCTCTACAGTTTTTTTCCAACCAATATAGTTATCCATTGGTGGCATAATCTTGGTCGTTGGTTTTTTGTTTATGGTTCTAAAAGTTTATTATGCATTCTAGTTTTATTTCCTCAGTTGTTTTTAGTTTGTTTACTTGTTTATTTAATGTTATTGACTTGTTTAACTCATTCAATAACCTATATATTGTCTAGAAGGACCAACTAGGCATGCAATAGCCCTTGTTTTGTTCACCCAAGTGATGAAACAGACACAACAAGGGATTTGCAGATCCAAACTCTCGTCGTTTCTGCTTAAATTTCTGCTCGATCTTGACAGTGTATCTATAAGTCATGCCCAAAGAGGAAATGTCCAGGAACTCCATTTATGTCTGAATGTATCTATGCAAACAGTCATGCTATTTGAGCACCATATGATGCTCAGAGTATTTGATACCTAATTTGGTGTGTAGGATATGGAAAATATTGGTGAAATCTGGTACTCTCTGGTACCTTTCTTGACATAGGGTGGTCCATCTGGTGTACTGGTCCTTGTAGCTTCCAACATGGTAGTATTGCTCTTTAATGGTTTCCTCGAAGGAATCCCATGTAGGGTTCACCACGAATGTTGTATATTCTTCCATGGCCCTTTTCTCAGAGTAAGTATCCCACTAGTATTTAACATGGGGAACGACCTTGAGGAGTGCAAAAGTGATCTTTTCCCTATCGGAAAAATTGTGGACTGAAAAATATTCTTCGAGAAGATTCAACCATTTATCTACAACATATGCATCTATCAGTCCTTCAAATAATGGAATGTCAAAATTTACATGTACCTTGAAGGGGGTTGCATGGTCGATTGATGAAGATGCTTCTCATGTGGGCAACCGTCGAAGGATCTACGCGAAGTTGTCCATCATTTCATTCCTTTGTCATGTGATGGATTCCTTGAAAAACATTTTAATAGGATCTCCTGCTCCATCATCTTTATTTTTGTCTCCCATGGGTTTTTTTCGGGCTCGACGTGCCCGATCTAGTAATGGCTCGATTGGTTCGAGTCCAAACTTCTTGTACCTAGATCTTGTCGAGGACATGCACGAAGAAAAATAAATGAAGAGAAAACTGCTCTAATACCACTGATCCATATTTAGGAGAGGAACGAACTGATTAACAGTCTGAATACAATAAACACAAAGATATGGAGAATAACACAAATATCCAGTGAATAATATCTTCTATTAAATAATGAAATAGGATGAAACTGTAAAATTACAGAACTGAAACTTGCTCGAATGGTGGTAGTTATCTCTAAGAAATGATGTAGTTTCTACGTGCATATGTCTAAGAAGAATGGATTACAATGAGGCTCCATAGGCCTTTTTGATATTACTCATGAATTCCAAAACCCTAGACATCCAAAAACCTAACCCTAGAAGGTGAAACACCAAAAGTCATGTGGGCCCTATAGGTAAGTTGGTGTAATTTGGTACCTCAACTTCCTAGGGTTGTAACTTTTACATACAACCTCTATTTTAGGTGTGTAATAGCCCGTTGGAAAGGTATTTTAGAGAACTACAGATTCTACCATCAAAATCTAACTTTGTCTATAGTTTGATTGTAGTGAGCCAAAAAAACAACGTTTAGGGCCCCAAAATGGCCCTGGAAGTACAACAAGATGTGATGACATGAGAACATACAAAATAAGCTAGTTGGATTAGGCAACATGCCACCTGTATCCACCTGGAGGATGTGTGGGGCTTCTGACAACCCCAGAAGTGTAGAACCCACAATTACAAAATAGTACAGAAGAATGTGTTGAACAAAAATGGATACGAGGAGCCTGTTGGAATAGGTGGGTGGCCACCAATATCCACCTAGATCAGTCATGAACCTTACTTTCAGGTCGCATATGCTTGTGACATCTAAACCACATTTTTTTTTCGAATGTATGAAACTTCTCCTTCATTCTCTCTGATAGAGACTTTTCATTTTTCTTGTTAGAGAACAATAATGAGAGGTCCTCCCCTTGCGATGTGAGTCCAGTAATGCATACGACCAAGTCAGTATTAATTGATATTGGACTATCAAGCCACATGTAGTGTTCTTGCATGTAAGTAAAAAACATTTTGATGCAATCATTAATTTTTGGGATCCTCCAAAAGTGTGGTATATCAAATAAGTTTAAAATGCCCACTTTCTACAACCTTGTTTCCCATATCTCGGGTTCCATCACGACCGACTTAGTCTCTTGAATAATGTACCTCTTCATATATTTAATTGGTACCAACTCTAGAAATTTATTTCATCTATAATTTCATTGTCTACATGTTTTAATCTCAGTATAAAATCACTCTCTGTGGAATATCTAGTTCTACAAGTGGGTACTTCACATATTTTTGTAAGTTGACCATTTTTACAGATTAATTTCTTGGTGGTATGTAGTCCCTGGGGAATCTCAATGCCGAGGAGGATTCCTCCTATGTCTCTTCAACCACATGTGTCATTATTGGTTCACTGCATTGTTTCTTTGGTACTTTTGTTGAAGTCGTTGCTGCTTTGGGTGGTGCCAACTGCCTCTGCAACTATTCTCGACATACAAATGGGCTCTGTAACTTGGCTCTTAAACTTGTCTCTACAACTCGACTCTCTATGTGAATTGTAACTAACAATAATCTTCCCCTGTCGACCCTTTACTTGCTTTTATACCTCATATCTAGTTGTTAGCTTCCCTTCATTCCTAAACTTGTCATCTAATCCACTTAGTTCTTTGCATTCATTACCTATTGTAATGCTTCATTAACTCTGTATCTTTGATGAATTATCTATTAGATTCTTCAACATGTCAAAATATTCTTGCCAATCTTCATTTATGGTTACGTGACACCACTAATTTTCCTTCATGATAGCTCTTTATTGCATGTCCCATAATGGATTGTCTTAAATTATCTTAATTTTTATCCATGCAATCTATTCTCTTTGCACAATCTCTTCTCTTTGTGTGATCTCATCTCTCACTCGAACTTGCTTCCTTCATCTTTTGTCTCTTCTTCTTACTTCTTTCTCTTATGCTACATTTTCCTACTTTTCCTTTTTACCTACTGATCTTAATTTCTTGGACTCTTCAACTTTCTACTTTTTCCCTAAACCATTTTCTTGATTTTTTCTGTTTTGCTTTCTTTTTCTTTCTTTTTCTACCTATACTATAGTACACTATGGTACACATTCTACATAGTTTGGACTAGTGCATAGAAGTATGGTTTTCCTTGTATAGTTTCAACCTATTTCCGTTAACCAACCCTTCCATAACTTTTCCATCCAATTTCTCTAGTTGAACAACACCTGCTTCTGTAATGAACCTTATCATGTATGGTCTTAACCAGTGCATCTGGATATTTCCTTGGTGTTGCAGAAACTTATTGTCAGAGAATAGTTCTAATTCACTTGTCTAGAACTTCTTCTGCTTGATGTGTGTGTCATGCCATGATTTTTCACATGCCTTCTGTACTTGTTGATGGAACCTTGCAACAAATCGGTCTTCTTCTAATTCCATAAGTTCTAACAATATTTGTTCTATTGTGCCATAATCTATAAGCTTTGCCATTACAGGAATGCATAGAATTGGTACAATAAACTCCATCGACATAACCTATTTGTCTCCATACGTCAATATGAATGGAGTATTTATTGTCATCTTATTTCTTGTAGTCCTATATGCACATAATACTATTGGAATCTTCAAATCCCAATCATCTTGACTTACGTTGCAAACCTTTGTGAGTGCATGTTCCAAAATATTTTTGAAATATTTGACCGTACCATTTTCCTGAGGATGGTATAGTGTACTCTTCTGGTGATGGATCTGAAACTCCTCTGTTAATGTTTCAATAGTCATGTTCAGAAAGTGAGTTCCCTAATCACTCATAAGTACTCTAGGAAATCCAAACCTTGTGACTACATTCTCAAACAAAAAAATTTCTTTTGTCTTTGCATTACTGTCTCTAACTAGATCTTCCTAGGCCCATATGGTTAAATAGTTTGTCACAGTAATAATGTACCTCACTCCTAAGCTCTTAGCTAGTGGATTAATCAGCCCAACAAATTCCATTTCCCACTTATCAAATTCTTGTAACATAACTTGTCGGACTAAGGGAATTTCATCTCTCCTAGACAACTTCCCAAGTCTCTGAAAAACATCTCAACTCTGACAAAATTATTTGGCATTTTTATGCATGGCGGGCCACCATAATCCTACGCGTAGAATCTTATGGGTTGTTTATTTTCCTATGTAGTGACCTCCTGCAATTTCATCATGTGCCTCTACTAGGATAATTGATAGTTCACAATCTACTACACATCATTGCAATATCCCATATGTGCCTAAATTATATAGATTTCCTGTGATCGACTGATAATCTGTTTCTTTAACCACTAGTTTCTTCTTTTGTGTTACTGTCATGCCAGATGGAGCTTCTCTTGTACTTATAAATTGGACAATCAATCTAAATTAGTTGTCCACAATTCCAACTGAAAATAATTTTTCATTGGTAAACTATCTTCTAGGTTCCCTGTGTCTTCCCCTGTCAATATTCATGATAGATGGTCTAGTCCTACATTCAATTTCCCTGGATTTATAATGAATTCAAAGTCATACTCCTATAACAACAATAACCATCTGCAAATCCCCCCCCCCAACACTATCTTGTTCAGTAGGTATCTTATTGAAAAGTGATCTATATACATATTAAAATAGGACCCCAACAAGTAGTGTCTAAATTTTTGCAAGGCATAAACCATTTCCAATACTTTCATTTCTTTCGTCACGTAATTATTTTCAGAATTCAACAACTTCCTACTAGAAAAGGAAATTGGATGGTATGACTCTCCCTATCCTGGATGGGATAATGTTGTTTCGAGCATTATCGACGATGCATCCACATGAACATGAAACTCTTTCTTCCAATATGGGAACAACATAATGGGAACATTTACTAACTTTTTATTTAATATGTCCAGACCCTGTTGAAAGTCTTCCTTCCATTGAAACTTAGCTTCTTTATTTAATAATGTTTCCATCAGAGTTGTAATCTATGCATATCCTTTAATAAATTTCCTGTGATATCATGTATGGCCCAACATTGTTCTCAATTGTATTACTAATGTAGGCAGTGGAAAATCAACAATCACCACTATGTTTGCAGGATCAACCAACAAACCTTGCTTGCATACAACATGAGCTAAAAATATCCCAAATGGTGCACAAAAAATATAGTTCTTCAAATTTAATGATATATGATATTGTCTACATCTATCAAGCATCAACCACATAATTTATATATGATCTTTCAATAGGATAAACACAGTCTAATCATCTAAATACACTTCTAAAAACTTATGAATAAACTCTTTGAAGGCTACAACAACTACTCTGGAAAATATCATTGGTGAATTCTTCAACCTAAATAGAATAATTGTATACTAGTAACAACCGCATTCTGTCGCAAAGGTCATTTTATATCAATCTTCTTGTGCAATCCTAATCTGGTGGTATCTTGAGAATCCATATGTTAAAGAATAATGTTCTCGACCCCCTACATTCTCTAGTACTTCATCGGTAAAAGGGTTAAGATAAGGCTTGTGTAAACATGCATCATTCATTTTCCTTAGATCTAAAAATATCTTTATTCCTCATGTCTTCTTGTATTGAACCACCATAGGGACGATCCACTCTGATTCTTCAATGGGTTCTATAATTCCAACCTCTAACATTATGTCTATCTCTACTTTTACCTTCTCCTTATATTTTGAGTTCATTCTATAGGTTCTTTGTCACATAGGTTTCACATCTGGTTTTAGCAAAATCTTCACTTCTCCTAATTCTTTAGCGATTCCTTTCATATTTGACAACATCATTGGAAATAGATCTTGGTAATCACATAGAAAGTCAAAAATATTCTCAACTATCTCACCACTCCAATAGTCTCCTATATTAGAAAACTTAGGTTTCTCTTTTGGACCAATGTTCACTTTGTGTGTCCTTAGGGGCTTTGCATATATGGATGACTCAAGTTTTGGTCCTTCGATTGTGCACTCCCCTTCAATATATGGTATCTAAAAAATCCTTGGATCTTCCTCATCTTGGGATTCTTCTACGACATTGTAGTAGTGTAAGAACTCTTCAACTGTCACAGTGACCCTAGGTGCACTATGCAAAGGTAGTGATCTCAACACGTCTTTTGATGCAAAAACATGATTCCTATGAACCTACAATGCTTATTCAATCAAAGGATTATTACTTTCAAAACTAAAGGTTAACTTGAAGTTCCTGGTCATCTCTTTTTGATCTCATGTTCCTCTGCACGCTTCTAGTTCAATGTACTAATTATTCAAAATAATGTCCATAGTATGCACAAATAAATGATTCCATTGTTTTTATGGTACACATCCCCACTACGCACTACACTTTGTAACATAATCAGATGGACTGCTTAATCCACTATACTTTGGCATGATACTTTCATTTTATGTCCCAAGTATGACTTGTAATAACCTCTTGCATTGCGGCCAATCTCATACAATATCTTTGTACGTAGCCCACCATCTTGTTGAAGTTGATTTCAATGCAACATATAAGGAAAAGAGTCTACGTTGATCTAGAATCTACATTTCAAACTCATTGATGAAATATTCTATAGGTTTTATTCCACAATACCTTGGAGGTTCAACTATTTCGATCCCAATCCATCTTAATGCATGTGTAATTAGAACACACTTCCTAGTCGACACTTCATGCATTCTATGTTTCCAATTATTCAAATCATCTTCTAAGTCTTATGTGCATGAGATGATGCTTCTCCAACTAAGTATGCCTTCAGATGTAGGATTGACATATTCGTCCATTCGTGCAATCATAATATAAAAATTATCAAGCTCTTTTCTCTTTGTTGTTTCTACATGCTTTTCTCCCTCAGTGGGGTCTAATGGTGTTGTAACTTTTAAGCCTCTTCCTTCAAAAATCATTTCTCTCTTATTCAAGTTCATAATCACCTGGTTTTCAAAAGAACAGTCTAGTTTGAGAAATGTTGGATACGACTGAGCGTTATCCATGATCTTAATGACCTCAAAGTTGGCTATGTTGTGAACTCCATTTATGTTAACAGTTACTCCTAACAATCTCTTGATCTGTACTATCTTATGTTGGTTAGACAACCTAAATTGAATGAGGGGAAAAATTAACTTCAGCTTCTCCATCATTTCCCATGTCTGTCTTGGAAGAAAATTTACATCTAATCCTAAGTGTAAGATGAAATTATCCATCTCATACTCTCCTATATGCACACTCAATCTGAATTCTCTGTTTTTCTTGTTCTTTCACAATACTTGGTTCATTGCTCTATGTGTCATAGGTACTTCTTTGTCTTGGATGCAATGATCGATCATCCCACACAGTGCATTCAACGTTGTTTCATTCTTCATCAAATCTAAGCAACTCTTTAGAAAAAATTTCAAAGTGTTTACCTTCTTGATTGACCTTTCTGAAATGGTGCGATCATAGAATGATGGAATATCATATATTGGTGGTGAATTTAATGTTGATGTCATGTAGTCTAGTCCTAGTATTTCCTTTCTACCTTGTTGATATGTCTCTTTCTCTTTATGTGGGTTAAATGTTGGCATAGGCTTAGCTTCTTTCCTTATCCATTTCTCAATCCCCTTTCCCTTTTCCATTGCATCCACTCCAGTTTGCGTTCCTCCATGTGTAACAGTTGCTAGTCTGGGTTGATCATCATTCTACTTAGTTGCTATCATATATATGTTTTGGTTCTAGTTTTGGTTTTGATTTTGGTTCCATATTTCCTTCCATTTCACTATCAGTTGAGGACAATCCTTCATTTCATAGTCCATTGATCTGCAACACATTCACATCATTCAAGGATTCAAGAATTATCTCACCAAATATCTCGGTTGATTACAATTATAACAAATGATTGGTCCTCTTCCTCCTATACCAAATCCACCTCTTCCTCGACATCTGTCGAATCCTCCTCATCCACCCTAATTAAAATCCCCTCAGAGTATTATGTTGTACAACTGAGAGGAGGGGGTAAATCAGTTGTTGCCGAGCTTAAACAATTATGCTTATTTTAAACTCTTTGCAAAGCACTGAATGACAATCACAATAATCCAGGAAAGTAAGAAATAGAACATTCGACATCATTCACACATATGAAATATACAGAGACAGATATTTCCTAAGGAAACCCATAAAGGGTAAAAACCTCTTCTTCTTTATATGATAAGTAATCTTTACATTCTGTACATTATCATACTTATGATCACCAAATCATAATGAGGCTACAACCTCTATTTTGCAAGCTGCAACTTGCTGAGAGCACCAACTCTATATTTTCTCTAGCACCTGCTAGAAGGAAGCACCAACTCCCTGGTTTCTCTATCACCCACTAGAAGGAAGCACCGACTCCCTATTTTCTCTAGCACCTACTAGAAGGAAGCACCAACTCCCTGGTTTCACTAACACCCACTAGAAGGAAGTAACAACTCTCTAAGTGTTCCAGCACCAACTGGATGGAAGCACCAACTTCCAGTCACACAGGCACCAACCTCTATAACAGAGAACAACAGTTCTCCCTTGCACCACCCTACCACCCTGGTTTCTCCAGCTGCAACCAGATGGAAGCTACAACTCCCTGTGTTCAAGAACCCACTTGAACCTCTAAGGACAACAGTCCTCCCTAGCACCTCCCTACCACCCTGAAATATAAATATTTGCTACTAAAACTTATTACAGTGATATAATGTTCATCAATGGCTTACCAGTCTCATCACTGTTCTACTACACTGCTCTGCTCTCTTGTATCAGTGTCTCTCTACCTGCATCTTCTTGCGCTTTCTGATCTTCTGCTCTTCTCTACAAGTGCACCTCATCCTTATTTTACTGTCTCTGTTATGCATCTCTGTTATTTGCTTCTACTGCGCTTTATGCTCTGTGTCTTATTTTGATTCTCTGAGGTATGCCTCTTCTGTGTATTTCATCTCCTGCCCACAACATCCATTTCCCCGTGTGTGATTCCTCTCTACAACAACCCCCATCTCTTCTTTGTTCTGCATTATTATAGTCTCTGTGTACCTTGTGCATACCATATGTGCAATGCTTCTACATTCTCTTCATGTCGAGTGCTCTTCCTGATCATCATTGCAATTCTTCAGTTTCTCTGGCTGTTAAACCCATGTGTCCATCATCATTGGGTGTTATGCTGAGATTCCTTAGCCTGTCTAGCAGTCGAGACTCTTATTCTTCTCTGTCACAGTCGAGCTCATCCTCTCTATTGCAGTTACAGGCTACAACACTCTTCCATCTGTCAATTGCCTCTATGAACAATCTTCATTCCACTGGCAGATTCCTTGAGACTCTTCAACTTCTCTAGCGATCCCTCTGAAGTCTCTTCGAGTCCTCTAGTAGAAACAATCAGTCGTTTCTAGCAGTTACATTGTGAATCTCCAAAAACCACATCAGCAAATGAATCGCCACTGATTGATTAACTTAGAAGAGAAACAGTAGCCCTTCGATCATATTCCCGAATAACCTGCACTATTGGATCATAAATGATGGGTCTCACGCTTATTTCGCCATTTCGCAGTTCGGAGATTCTGTGATGAGTCATCTCGACTCTCCATGTCCCAACCTCCGAAATGGAGCTTGTCTCTTCGAGCTCTTCTCTACAACTCTTCGATGATGTGAACACTGGTGGTGACCAAGCGCTTATCCATACAACGCTTTTACAATTTTGCATTTCAGCACTTCGGGACTCCTGTGATGATGAGTCTCGACTCTTGACTCCTTCAACTCTCGGTATCCGAAACTCCAGTTCATATCCTTGTTTCGGGATTTTCGTCTTTTCACATTTTGGCACTTCGGGACTCTTGCGATGAAGAGTCTCGACTCTTGACTCCTCCAACTCTCGGTATCCGAAACTCCGGTTGATGTGCCTGTTTCAGGATTTTCGACGTTTTTCATTTCGACACTTCGAGAATCCTGTGATGAACAGTTTCGACTCTTAACTCCTCCAACTCTTGGTATCCAAAACTCTAGTTGATGTGCCTATTTCGGGATTTTTGGCGTTTCACATTTCAGCACTTTGGGACTCCTGTGATGAAGAGTCTCGACTCTTGACTCCTCCAACTCCCGATATCCGGAACTCCGAAATGGAGTCTTTCTTTTTGATACCTGAAATGGAATTTAGCTTCTGATATTTCCATGCGATCATCATTGTGCTATTGGTCATGATCTTTGCCATCAATGACAAACACTAGTCTGCACTCTGCGTGCACCTCTGCACTATCTCTTCTGGTCTTCACGATCTTGCTCTGCTGCGTCTTAACAAAATACTTCTGGTGCCCACCTGGCACATTATACCTATACTCAATCCATCATCATTGTTGTACTTGCCATCAATGACAAGCATACGCTGCCTGTAAAACATGCCAACAATCTCCCCCTTTGGCATTGATGGAAACAAAGGCACCAGGACCTGTTCTTTTCTCCCCCTTTGACATCAATGTCAAATAAAACACTCTCCCCCTGAGCTGTTGATGTAGGAGCATCTCTCCACTTCAGCCATGTGCTAGCTGGCTAGCCCACTCAACGCATGCATTCAATGAGGAAGAGAGGTGCAGTCGTCTCATATTCAAATTTTGAATTTGAATCCAGCACATTTAATGTTTGTAAGGTTGTTAGATCCAGAAAAGCCATGACTTTGCATAGGCATATATGTAAATATCCTTAATGGTTGTAAGGCTAAGATCTAGATCCGATCTGGACTAGACAGCCCATTCAATGTAAGTTTGATGTAAATTGAATAGGGTAGGTAGCTTTGGAGGGAAGAGCTCGAAGAGCCCCCTCATGTAAAGAGATATTTGTATCTATTTAGAAGGGAGTTTTTTTGGTGAGTACATGAGTGTGCATAGAATTAGAGAGCGAGACTCTGTTGCAGTCCGAGCTCAAACATATTGTAAAGAGGCATTTTCATATTAATACAATCAAAGCAGTTTTTCTTGCATGTTATTTGTGTATGATGAATGTCTTCATGTGTGTATTGAGGATATGTTGTAGATGTATTTTAGGTATGCATTTGCAAGGACCGATAGGTTCTGCTATATATTGGGTTCATTGATTTCAGGTTTGGATTTCTTTGAGGCTTCATGTCAAGAGGGTGTGACAGAACATTGCAAGTTCTGATGGCCAGTGCATAGAGTGCACTTCCAATTCTGCGGAATTTGGACAAAGACGTGATAGAAGGGCATACCCACTGAAATCATTGACTTAGAGGATCTTCACAAGGTTGTTGAATACCTTGGAGGTGAGGCTGTGTAGAGGAGGACACAGTAGAAGACAGAATCTCTGAGGACTTATGTAGAGCTTTTCCAAGAGGGCATTGAGTAGGTTCATAGAGTGCACAGAGGAACTCTATTGAGTTCAGGAGGAAGATAGAATCACTAAGGATTATATAGAGCTATGTCAGGAGGACATTGAGTACAGGCACAGGTTGTTGAGGAGGAACTCTGCTGAGATTTCATAGAGAAACAGAATCACTGAAGATTATGGACACTCTACCAGGAGGGCATTGAGGTAGTGTGCAGACAGAGAGCATAGGAAATAACTCTTTGAGTTCAGAGACAAAGAAGAGTCCAAAGAAGGATCTTCATAGGGTTGCTAAACACCCTACAGACTCAGCAAGAATTGCTTGAGCAAAGAAGTGCCAGGAGGACATTAGATTCTCCATCTGAAGGAGAAGAAAAAAAGGGTTAATTCCTTAGAGATCAAAGCTATAGGAAAGCTCAGAAGAGATAGCACCTTTGTAAGTGCAAAGACTCTGGAAGGAGTGTAGAAGTCAAAGAATCCCTTGATGATTCAAAGGGAGAAGCTCAGGAGGAAAAGTGCCTTTGTGCACAGGTCATAGCTGCAAAGATCGCAGAGGCAGGGGAGAGTTTAGAATCCCAAGACCTCAGGAGAAACAACGTCGTTAAGAATGTGGGCGAGACTCAAAGTTGTAGAGTTCGCAGAGGGAAAGAGCAAATGTCAATGCCTTTGGACACTTGGAGAATTCTTCCAAATTCAGGAAAGAACAGGGGTAGAGGAGAACCTTGCTACAAGAGAACCGAAATGCGAAAGTTTGGAAGGATTTGTTGGAGACATCATTTTGGCGTATTGGAGTTCAGAACTTCAGGAGTTCCGAAGATAAGAGGTTCAGAGAACTTCAGGGATTGAACTCTGAAAGCACAAAAGGAGAAGAGTCGGGGAGTAGCATTTTGAAATACCGGGTTTTGGTATTTCGGGGATCTTATGAGGTAGAGGATCGAGTCTTTCGGCAATGGAAAGACCGAAATCGTGAATGGAGAACTGGAAGCTGGGATAGAGTTAAATTCAGTTTTTCAGAAGTCGGGTTTTTGGGAGTCCAGAGGATGGGAGGTCAGACTCTTGTATCTATAAACCCTTAAATATGACTGCGGTCATATAAGGAGCGGTCACATGGACCAGGGATATAGCCCTGGGGGGGGGGGGCTAATTGTTGTTAAATCCATTTCTGCAAATTGACATTTCAGAGATCGAGAGGTCGAAGGGTCAAGGACTCTCGACAATAGGACACAGGAAGTCCCGAAACCCAAAAAATTTAATTCCTGTCATGAAAAGGGGAACAGTCGTGTATAGAGGTCGTGGAAAGAAGGAGGACTTGTGGATCGAATGTTTGGATCCCAATTGGAATCCAAAAGAGTCGCTTCAGTTCGGGAAGGTTTTTGAACGATCCGTTAAGAGGATCTCGGCTTGAGGGTTGGGGGTCTACGTCAAAGTGGTATCATAGCTTGACTCTGTTTGTATATTTTAGGCAGAGAGAGAAGGAAGGAAAACACTCTGATATACACAAGTTTGGTATCAAAGGCAGCTTATAGAGACAGGCAGGGGAAGACAGAGTGTTGGAACTCTGTGATGATTGTTCACAGGAATGTAGCAGTCAGGAAGACAGTCTGGTCGACTGTGTAGGGGACGCTGGAAGCATTCAGGGTTGCAGAGTGACAGCAACAAATCTGTCAGGAGGACAGATAGACAACAGGCAGAATGACTACTAAAGGACATGCACGCGATGGGAAGAAGATCCATCAGTAGCTGGAGAATGTTGTATGGGATGAGGAGCTTGCCGAGATTAGGGCAAGGATGGATGAGCTTGAACTGCAAGTGTAGTAGGAATAAAATTCACATTGGTTATATGAATGGCCCATGAAGAAAGCAAAGACAAAATGGCCAGTCAAGGAGTTGAAGGCCAGAAGGCAACAGAGGTTGTTAAAGGGATGGTTAAGGCATGCTGAAAACCTCAACAACCCAGAAGAAGAAATGTTTCAGGTATGTGAACCAGAGACTGGGATAAATCTCATTGACGAGGATGAGCTGAGATCATTTGAAGATCTCAAAGACTGTCAGGAGGGTAGCAGGAAAATCCCAATTTGCCAGGTGGGCATTGGAACTGAAATGAGGCTATGTGAAAGTCTCATGAACTCGAAGGTGAGTTCATATCAGCAAGGGATGCTGGTAAGTAGAGATTCATGTGGTTTTTCAGATCATGTGAATGAAGATGATGACAATTTAAAAACTTGCACCATCCAGGAGGAGGATCAGAGGAATCTTCTGATAATTGGAGGAATTTGAATATTCCTGCCAAATCGCCCAAGGGAGGAAAAAGTTTGTGGTGCCAGTGAAGCAACAACAATAAGAGAAGGACAGCCAGTTGTGACTATCAAAGAAGAGTTGGAGCAGATGTTAGAAGCTTCCCAAGCAGAAGAGGAGGATGAGCAGTTCGAGGAGTGGCTCAATATTTTCATCCAGGAAGCTGAAAAAGACTGCAGCATTGAAGCTTGCAGAAGTAGAAGAAGAAGAGGTAGACAGTATGAGATTTGTTGATCTGTGTGAACATATTGAAGCCCTGGAGAAAAGGGTGATAGTGCAGGGCTTGCACATCCAACAGGTCAAGTTGGAAGCAGATGAAGGGAAAATGCAGCCGAGGAGACTGCATGGATAGAACCAGCCACTGCAGCAGCTGGACAAAATGATAGAAGACATCAGGAGGCTAATGTTGATATTAGCAGAGACTGCCAGCAAGGAAAGGCTGAGCAGAAGCAAGGAAGTAGAAGCAGCAGTAGGAAAGTGGAGTAGATGAATAGCTCCCAAGAATTGTTTGGGATCCAGGAGGATTTCAATAGCTGAGATGGGAAGCTCATGAGCAGGAGCTCATGAATTTTACAGCTGAGGATTATGATTCAAGATCATATCTCCATGCCAATCATCTGCCCGCTGGCTAGCCCACTCAATGCACGCATTCAATGAGGAAAAGAGGTGCAACCATCTCATATTCAAATTTTGAATTTGAATCAAGCACATTTAATGTTTGTAAGGCTATTAGAGACAAAAAATCCACTCCTTTGTGTAGGCATAGATGTAAATATCCTTAATGGTTGTAAGGCTGAGATCTAGATCTGATCTGGACTAGACAACCCATTCAATGTAAGTTTGATGTAAATTGAATAGGGTAGGTAGCTTTGGAGGGAAGAGCTCGAAGAGCCCCCTCATGTAAAGAGATCTTTGTATCTATTTAGAAGGGATATTTTTTGGTGAGTGCATGAATGTGCATAGAAGTAGAGAGCAGAGACGGAAGGAGAGTGAGACTCTATTGCAGTCCGAGCTCAAACATATTGTAAAGAGGCATTTTTAGATTAATACAATCAGAGTAGTTTTTCCTGCATGTTATTTGTGTATGATGAATGTCTTCATGTGTGTATTGAGGATATGTTGTAGATGTATGCTAGGTATGCATTTGCAGGGACATATAGGTTCTGCTATCTATTGGGTTCTTTGATTTCAGGTTTGGAGTTCTTTGAGGCTTCATGTCAAGAGGGCGTGACATAACACTGCGGGTTCTGATGTCCAGTGCATAGAGTGCACTTCCAATTCTGCGCAATTTGGACAAAGACGTGCTAGAAGGGCATACCCACTGAAATCATTTACTTAGAGGAGGATCCTCACAAGGTTGTTGAATACCTTGGAAGTGAGGCTGTGTAGAGAAAGACACAGTAGAAGACATAATCTTTGAGGAGTTCTATAGAGCTCTACCAAGAGGGCATTGATTAGGTGCATAGAGTGCATAGAGGAACTCTGTTGAGTTCACCAGAAAGATAGAATCACTAAGGATTCTATAGAGCTCTGCTAGGAGGGCATTGAGTACAGGCCCAGGGTGCTGAGGAAGAACTCTGCTGAGAGTTCATAGAGAAACAGAATCACTGAATATTCTGGACACTCTGCCAGGAGGGCATTGAGTTAGTGTGTAGACAGAGAGCACAGGAAATAATTCTTTGAGTTCAGAGACAAAGAAGATTCCAAAGAAGGATCTTCACAAGGTTGTTGAACACCCTGTAGACTTAGCAAGAAGTTTCTTGAGCAAATAAGTGCCAGGAGGACATTAGATTCTCCATCTGAAGGAGAAGAAAAAAAGGGTTAATTCCTTAGAGGTCGAAGCTACAGGAAATCTCAGAAGAGATAGCACCTTTGTGAGTGCAAAGACTCTACAAGGAGTGTAGAAGTCAAAGAATCCCTTGAGGATTCGAAGGGAGAAGATCAGGAGGAAAAGTTCTTTTGTGCACAGGTCATAGCTACAAAGATCGTAGAGGCAGGGGAGAGTTTAGAATCCCAAGAGGTTAGGAGGAACAACGTCATTAAGAACACGGGCGAGACTCAAAGTTGTAGAGTTCGCGGAGGGAAAGAGCAAAGGTCGAGGCCTTTGGACACTTGGAGAATTCTTCCAAGTTCAGGAAAGAATAGGGGTAGAGGAGAACCTTGCTACAAGAGAACCGAAATCTAAAAGTTCAGAAGGATTTGTGGGAGGCGTCATTTCAGCGTATCGGAGTTCGGAACTTTGGGATTTCTAAAGACAAGAGGTTCAGAGCACTTCGGGGATTGAACTCCGAAAGCACGAAAGGAGAAGAGCCAGGGAGCAACATTTCAGAATACCAGGTTTCGGTATTTCGGGGATCCTGTGGAGTAGAGGACCAAGTCTTTCGGCGACAGAAAGACCAAAATCTCGAAGGGAGAATCAGAAGTCGGGATAGAGTTAAATTTGGTTTTTTGGAAGTCGGGTTTTCGGGAGTCCAAAGGATGGGAGGTCGGACTCTTGTATCTATAAACCCTGAAATATGACTGCGGTCATATACGGAGCCGTCACACAGACCAGGGCTATAGCCCTAGGGGGGGGATAATTATTGTTAAATCCATTTCGACAAATCGACATTTCAGAGATCGGGAGGTTGAAGGGTCAAGGACTCTCGACAACAGGACACAGGAAGTATCAAAACCCAAAAAATATAATTCATGTTTTGAAAAGGGGAACGGTCATGTACAGAGTCCGTGGAAAGAAGGAGGACCTGTGGATCAAATGTTTGGATCCCGATTGGAATCCAAAAGAGCCGCTTCGGTTCGGGAAGGTTTTTGAATGATCCATTGAGCGAATATTGGCCTAAGGGTTGGAGGTCCGCGTCAGTTGTTGCAGTATTTTTCGGAGGTATCAGATATTCAATCAATACAAACTCCCCCTAATAGGATGGACTCTATTAGGTGTGAGATGGGATGATATCCAGCTTCTTTCGGAGATATTCAAATGGTTTCCTGGCTAGGGGTTTAGTAAAGATGTCTTCTATTTGTTCTGTGTTTGGAATGTAATGGACCTGAACAATCTGATTGGTGACCTGCTCTCTCAAAAAATGGTATTTTATGGGAATATGCTTGGTCTTGGAGTGGAATACAGGATTCTTGGACACACTGATGGCACTAGTGTTATCACAATGAATTGGGATCGATGTAGCGTATTTTACCTCCAAGTATGCAAGTGTCTGAATCATCCATAATACCTGAGTGCAACAGGTAGCAACAGCAATGTACTCTGCCTCTATAGTTGATAAAGAAATAGAGCCTTTCTTTTTACTCAACCATGCTACTAGAGAATCTCCTAAGAAGAATGCACCTCCACTCGTGCTTTTCCTTTCATCCATGCAGTTAGCCCAATCAACATATGAGTAGATTGATAATTGAAAATTCTAATTCTTAGGATACCATAGGCCATAGTTCATTTTTTCTTTCAAATATCTTAATATCCTTTTGACAGTTAGCAAGTGACTCTATTTAGGTGCAGACTGATATCTTCCTACCATTCCAACAACATGCATTATGTCTGGGAGAGATGTTGTGATGTGCAGTAGGCTGCCTATCATTGACCTATATGAACTTTAATCAACATTAGGTGAGTCATCACCCTTGCTTAATTTGCATCCAGTAACCATAGGTGTGCCCATAGGTTTAGAATCTTCCATTTGAAACCTTTTCAACATTTCTCTTAGATAATTTTCTTCAGAAATGAACATCCCTTCAGACCTCTGAGTAATTTGCAGACCAAGAAAAAATGACAGTTCACCTATCATAGAAATGTCAAACTCAGACTCCATGGCAGAAGCAAACCATTGTACCAATGAATCCTTATTACATCCGAAGATGATTTAATCTACATAGACCAAAAATGATGAGAAAATCATTATCCTCTATTTTGATATATATATTGTTGTCAATTGTTCCTCTCTTGAACCCTTTGTCTTTGAGATATGTATCTAGTCTATGATACTAGGCACGAGGGGCTTGTTTTAACCCATATAAATATTTCTTCAGCTTGCATACTAATTCAGGGTTATCAAGCAGTTCAAAACCCTCTGGTTGTTCCATATAGACTTCTTCATTTAAATCTCCATTTAGAAAAGATGACTTGACATCCATTTGATAGACTTTAAACCTTTTATGACAAGCATAGGCAAGAAATATTTTGATAGCTTCTAATATTGCTACGGGTGCAAATGTTTCATCAAAATCCAGTCCTTCTATTTGAGCATAGCCTTTATAGACCAATCTTTCTTTGTTCCTGACAACTTGTCCCTGCTCATTCAACTTATTCTTAAAGATCCATTTGGAAGCAATGATATTTTTACCTTCAGGTCTATGAACCATCTCCCACGTATTGTTTTTCTCAATCTGATCAAGTTCATCATTCATTGCTTTAACCAAATGGTCATATTTTCTAGCTTCATTAAAATTCTTGGGTTCCAGCATGGATATGAAATATATATGTGATTGTTTGGTGTTTTTGATTATCTTTATCCTAGTTTTTACACCGTTGTCTTTTTCACCAATTATCTGACTTGCAGGATCATTCTTTTGAGTGATTCTGGAGGAGGAATTTGAAGTTGTCTACTAATTTGAGTTTGTTTGAGTATATGTGTCTTCATCTGATTCAGAGTCTTCATTTTCTGATTCTTGGACCTGTTCATCTTCATCTTCAGCTATGTCCTCTGTAGAATACTCATTATTATACATCTCTCTTGCTGGAATTCCTTCATCAACTTTTACGTCAATACAATCAACCATTTTATGCAACCTCTTATTATAGCATATGTATCCTTTATTATTTGTAGCATACCCTAAGAAGATACCTTCATCAACCCTGTCATCATATTTTGCAAGGTTCTCATCATTATTCTTTATGTAACATTTACTCCCAAAGACTTTGAAGTGTTTGATTGAAGCAGGTATCCCATACCACAGTTCATAAGGTGTCTTGTCACTTTGTGGTCTGAGGTGGGCTTTGTTATGAACATGGACTGCTGTGTGTATTATTTCTACCCAGTAGGTTTGACCAATTTTCTTCTCATTCATCATTAACCTGGCCATTTGCTGCACTATTCTGTGTTGCCTCTCAACTACTCCATTTTGTTGTGCAGTTCTTGGGATTGTGTATTCTCTCTTGATCCCATGCTTATCACAGAATTCCTTGAAACCACTTGACATAAATTATCCTCCTATGTCTGATCTTATTGCCTTTAACCTCTTGCATGTTTGATTCTCAGTTAAAGCCTTAAATTTTTTAAACTTCTCAAATGCTTCAGCATTTTCCTTGAGAAAGGCAACCCAAGTAATTCTGGAGTAATCATCAACAATTAGCATGAAGTAGTTTTCTTTCCCTGTTCCTTCCTATCTTGATGGTCCACATAAATCCATATGAACTAGTTGGAGTGGTTTCTCTGTTGAAGTAGAGCTCTTGGACTTAAACTGTGTTCTGGTTAGCTTTCTTACTTGGCAGGGTTTACACATAGAATCTTAGGGCTTTGATATTCTCGGAAGATCTTTTACTGCCTCAAGATTTTTGAGCTTGATTAAGTGGTCAAAGTTTAGATTTCCAAGTCTCCTATGCCATAACCAGCTTCATCATGTTTTCTTAGATGACACTCTTCTCTATCTTCTTTTAGCACATACACATTATTTTATGTCCTTATGCCTTTGGCCACCACTTGTCTTGAGTTTACAGATTTTATCTTGCAATCCTTGGACGTGAACATCACTTCACATCCTCTATCACACATTTGACTTACACTAAGCAGATTATGTTTCAACACATCTATAAGCAGAACATCTTGGGATTTTCCTTTTCCATTACTTAAACTCACCATCCCTTTACCCTTTATTTTACCTGGAGCATCATTTCCAAAGGTTATGTTTCCTGATTTGCTTTCACTTAGAGATAGAAACTTACCTCTGTCTCCTGTCATATGTTTGGAGCATCCATTGTCTATATACCAAGGGTTCATTTGTCTTTGAGCTGACAACACTAATCCACACTTGTCACTTTCTTTCTTCTTCCAAACCTTGACATTTTCAGCAGGGGAATTCAAATATGGTTCATAGTTCCTTAAGAGACAGTCAACAGAGTTATGTCCATAGTTATGACAGATGTAACATTTTGGTTCGTCGAATAAAGGATCATGACGATTGTTATGCTTAACCTGTGTCCTTTTCCCATCCATCAAGTGATTTGCAGTCTGTGGTGGTTTGTTGCTTGGTTGTCTCATTCTTTGTTGTGGCAGATATCTATACCTTGAATGTCTTGATTGCTCATAATTTAATTTTAAAGAACAATTTACAGCTTTATGACCAAAGTTAGAACAAAAGAAACAATATCCGTAGAAAAACATTGGTACCTGGAAAAAGTCTGTCTTCTTTGAGGAGGTCGATTTCTTTCATGCCGATAATTTCTCTGATCTACATATTTGGTTCTGGTACTTTTTCTTTCATTCTTACTTGGTGATTGATTTTATTTCTTTGTTTCTGCAGAGTGACTATTGTCAATGTTTAAGGATTTGATAAACTTGATAGGTTCTTTGTTTCTTGGCTGACCACTACTTGATCCCTCTTCATAACCCAAACCATTTTAGATGTGTGTTACTCTTTGTTTGGCTATCTAGCCTAGGGTTTGCTTC
The DNA here is from genome assembly GCA_009831015.1 of Picea engelmannii. NCBI lineage: Eukaryota > Viridiplantae > Streptophyta > Pinopsida > Pinales > Pinaceae > Picea > Picea engelmannii. The sequence continues at coordinate 368,546 of ML779316.1, forward strand.
CGGAGGAATTCTCAGTCAATGTTAAGGTGCTCGGAGGGAGGCTTCGGCCTATGGTTGGGTGATGAAGGTATCGTCAATGGTAAAATGAGCACACCATCTTCTATATTCTAATAGGTTATGGGCCCACACCCCATCAGTCAACCTAAAACGCTGGAAGGAAACATAGCCACTAGATATTGAGCTTGTTGAGGAACTGTTGCTAGGGTTACTAGCAGGAGTAGCTTCCAAAAGCACTGCATCTAGGGTTACCAACAGAAGCAGTTGCAGAAACCCTAAACCTCTTGTTAAGGAACCTTAAGTAATTATATTGACCTAATCTTCGGATAGATCAGTGCACCCTAGCCCAGCGCATCTCCTGGTACTCTTAGAAGGCCAAGATGTGAAGTTTGGATTTTTGGTCAAATCTAGGGTTTGACCAAGTCAAGAAAGCCATGATGAACTCTATGAAGTCTCATAACAAGCTATATAGAGCCTCTAACTTTAGAGCATGGAAGACAAGGATTGACCTCATCCTTGCTAAGAATAAAATGTTGGATATTGTGAAAAGAAAGATCGTGAAGCCAAAGTTTAAAGAAGGAGAAGAGAAGGAACTGCAGAACATTGCATCTATGGAGAAGTTCAAATATGTTGACATCAATGCCATGAGTATCATAGTGGATTCCATAAAAGACCACTTGATACCTTACATCTCCCATCTTGACTCATCAAAGAAGATGTACGATGCCCTAACAAATCTCTTCTCAGTCAGAAACATTGGACAAGTTATGAGTCTGAAGAATGAACTTTGTAACATGAAGATGAATGACGATGACAACATAACATCATACTTCGTAAGGATCTCCCAGTTAAGATATCAACTACAAGCTATTGAAGAGATCACTTCAGAAAAGGAATTGGTGAACATAGTACTCAATGGTCTTCCCAAGACATGGGATGCATTTTCCGCAAGCATGAACACAAGGAAGGAGTACTTGACATTTGAAGAACTTTGGACTTGTTGTGCTCAAGAAGAATCAAGGATCAATGCAAAAGAGAAACCCGAAAAGAAGTATGATGATCAAGTCTTCACAGCAAGATTCAAGAACTTCAGGAACAAAAGGAAGTTTGGTTCAAGGAGGAAGCCAAATCAAGAGAAAGACATTTCAAAAAATACAATGCTTCAACTGTCAAAAGTATGGTCACTACAGGAACCAGTGTCCCAAGATAAAGAAAAGGAAGGAGAAACACGAAGCATCGATTGCCGAAGAAAAGGAACTGACAAAGAAGACTAAGCAAGATGGAAGAGACTTCTTCTACTAAAAGGTAACAACAGTCTTCCTATTTCTTGTACATATCTTGCTTGCATCGTCTTTGTACATATATTGTATATCTATCTCTTGGAAGATAATGTGTTCCAAGAAGAACTATTTCTATGAAAGAACAAACAATATGAAAAGAGTTATCATTATATATTACACATGAAAGAATGAAATATATCATGTGAAAGCCATTACAAGATAAGCCGAAATCAGAATCAATCTTGAATGGACTTAGAAGTCAGACATCAAGAGAAATTGGAGAAAGACTTATGACGATAATTAAGACAGAAGCATGGACTCTGTCAAATAGAAGAGCCAATTATATATTACAGAAGACAATAAGGATGCAGATGAAATTATGGACTCTATCAGATGGAGGGAGCCGATTATATGCACTCTTACATAAAGCAAGGATTAGGAGGGAGCTAATCCTATTATCCATTGAAGATGATGAAATGTATATATCTATGGTAGCATCTATGAAAGACAGTACGTGTTTAGCTCAATCGCAGAAGAAGACCTCTTCGAAGAAGAGCCTTAAAAGTATTCCTGGTTGTCCATACAGATCTGTGATCCTATGATGAAAAGAAGAATTGGAATCTCTAGAACATGGAATCTCCATGAATCCAAGAGATAATGAAAAACATGAAGAAGAACATGAAGATTCCAAGAAAGAAATAAAAGCCAGAACAACCATTCATTACATCAATAATCACAAGATTACCAAGCCTGATATGGAAGCAATCAAGCAGAAGAACTGAAAGTTGTGATGAAGAACAGTGTATGGAAGACTTATGAATGAAAGAATTACGATATCTAGAACCAGAGATTCTCTCAGATGGAGGGATAAGACTATGATGATTGCTTGTTCCAGTACACCAGACTTATCTCTATATAATTCATTATATCATCCGCAACATCCATGAGTTGGAGTTCTACATCAGATAAATGCAAAGAATCTTCTCCAGAGAAATTGAATAAAGATCTTATGAAGAACAATCTCAAGACTTTGAGGCATACCGGAAGAAGAATCATGTATGTAGTTAGAAGAAGATAACTTGGTGGATAACCTCTAGTGCACAACATTAGCATGGTGAATATTTCCTATAACATCAAGATGACTACTCAGAATATCATATCTCATGATGACAGAAGAAGTGACAAATGGATATGTTCTAGTTCTCAAACTATGATATACTCTATTGTTCATACCTACATGAAGCCTTCACAGTATTCCAGACTAAAGCATATTTGAAATCAATCATTACATTATCCATGATGAAGTCCAGAAAGGAGAGGTAAAGCTCGAGTATATTCCCACTGATGAGCAGATAGCAGATATCCTGACAAAACCTCTATCCAGAATCAAGTTTGTATATTTCTGAGAGAAGACGGGGATCAGGAAGATTCTCCAAGCTAAGAGAAGGTATGGAAAAATATTTTTGAAAAACATTTATTTTTGTGATTTAAGTAACTCTCCAGTTAGGAGGGAGCATTTATCTTTGCAATTGAAAAATAGTCCAGATTGGACAGATGCTTTCCTGTTCGGAAAGTGGATTGAGATTTCTGACGGACAATGACTTCCCATTGTAGTTAACATGGGAGGCAGACTGACTGCTGATGTTGGTTGTGGAGCCTAATTATCTTCCTGATTCAGAGGTCTTTTACTTCCAGTCGTGTTTATACCCCATGAAGTATTTACACCCCAGAAGTATGTACACTCTTCCACGTGGGGGAGTGCAGAGGGGGGGTACCTCCTCTTCATGGTCCGGGGGGGCTATCCCCCCAGTTGGGGGGTCTGGGGGCAAGCAGGCCCCTAGCAGGGGTTCGGGGACGAAGCCCCCAAAGGAAAAATTGCCTTGTAAATGTATATTGTAATTTCATTGTAAATCTGGACAATTCATTATAAGGTCGCAAATCTAACGGTAGAGATTATGTTAGGGTTTTTTTCCCTAGAAGGCAACCCTCTTTTATGAGGGAAATGTATTGCGGCTATGGTTGATGGTGAATATTGTATTCTGAGAGAGGAGACTGTGAGAGAAACAAGAGGAAGTTACAACGGGTTTTGTTGTAGGTTGTATCCCTTCATTTGTTGGATAATAATAAAGGAAGGACCTGGCAATTTCTCTAGTGGATGTAGCCCACACTGGGTGAACCACGTAAATCCGTGTCTCTCTTGTATTGTGTATCTTCTGTGTTTTGTTTCCACATTTGTTTTATTTTATTGCTCCATGGTCCTATTTTTCTAACAACTGATGTATCATAGACATCGACTTCCCATTGTGGCTAACATGGGGAGTGGTCTAGGACAATAATTCTTCTTGGCAATCACTCTGAGTAGTGGTCAAGTAGAATGGTTAGCCTCGACAGGCAGTCATTCTTTCAAAGTTCATAGTTGTGAGCAGTTTCAAAGAATGGTCCATTTTGGAGGTTGATGTAGGACAGACATTCCTCGAGGGTTATACATTCTCTCTAGGTTACACTTTGTTTAGTGTCGGAGGAATGGCCTAGGGTGGGGAATGGTCCGGACAGTTATTCCTCGAGGGCAGACTCATTCTCTCTATGTTTCACTTTGTTTAGTGTCGTAGGAATGGCCCAGGGTGGGGAATAGTCCAGGCTCAGTAATCAGGGATAGTCATTCCTTAGGGAAGACTCATTCTCTCAAGGTTACACTTTGTTTAGTGTCGGAGGAATGGCCCAGGGTAAGGAATGGTCCAAACATTTCTTAGTGTTTATACATTCTATCCAGGGTGCACTTTAATTAGTGTAGGAAGAATGGCTGAGGGTGAGAAATGGTCCAGGCTCAGAAATCAGAAATAATTCTTTCTTCCTTGTTTGTAAAGAATGGGGCAGATAACCCATTGTTGATGAGGGTAGATATTCTTTCATATCTCACAAATGTGAGTGAAAGATTGGCCTAGAGGATTCAGTTTATGTTTAACAATATTTTTCTGTGCAGGATGGCATTGGATGATGGTGAATATGTTTCACTATTTTGAGGCAGATATTCTTTCAGAGCTCACAGATGTGAGTGAAATATTGGCCCAGATAAATTAGATTATATCATAACATTTTTTCTATGCAGGATGCTATCATATGTTTGTTATGAAGACTGTATGATAGTAGATAAGGACTACTATGGTGAATATGTTTCACCATTCGCAACCATACGTTGTTGATCAAGTACTTATGTGTTACTTGATGTGGTAGTGAACCACTGGATTGTAGTTATGTACTACTATGAATAGACACAGTTGTGCTCTATGTTTGTTCTAATTGCCTTGAAGACTATCAACAGTTTATTGGAAATAATGATCATTCAGATGAATGTTGAACAGTTGGAAAACAGTTCAGAACTTTTACTCCTCTTATATCACTCTATGGTGAGAGTGACTTATCCAACATCATATCTAATTACTCAGATGAAGTATGGTTTCAAGAATTGATGCAGCTGATGGTGATGGTGATGATCATGATCTAGTCATGAAATAGTCTAGATGACTATATTGATGCTACAGGGTAAATGGTCTATTTTGTGCTCAAGTCCATTACCTGTAAATATCTCTCTAGCTAGGAGGGAGTGTTAATATTATGGTAGTTGCGGGAGGTATTTACCTCCACGTGTGAACCTAACGAGAATAGAAGACTCCGAGAAGCAAGAGAAACCCTAATGAGTTGGATAATAACCCTAGAAGCCTTGTCGGCTCAAGAAGATAATTTATATTAGGCTATTAGCCTCCAAGAGAAGAAGTCGGCTAGAAATAATAATAATATACTGAACAGACACTTATCCAGAAGGAGAAGTTGGCCCTAGCAAAACTGGTAGGACTACTATAAATACAGGGCACCAGTTCTCATTTGTAGCATCTCAGAATTACAATTTTCCCAGTTGGTGGGCACTGCAGTTGTATTCATGTGCGCAGGTTTAGAGGAGAGTTGCAGGTGCAGCTGCAGCAGTAGCTAGTTATTAGTATTGCCTCGAATATATCTTGGCTAGGGTTTGTACTATATGATCATCTTTTTATGATGCGCTATCCTTAGGGAAAGGTGCACTACTCTTTGTTTGGCTATCTAGCCTAGGGTTTGCTTTTGGAGGAATTCTCAGTAAAGGTTAAGGTGCTCGAAGGGAGGCTTCGGCCTATGGTTGGGTGACAAAGGTATCGTCAATGGTAAAATGAGAACACCATATTCTATATTCTAACAAGGTTCTCATTCTAACTTTCCAGAAGGCAAAGTTCGTTCCATTGAACAGAGGATCCTTATTGGTTGAATTTACTTCATGGCTTGACATGTTTAAGCTCTAGGATCTACCCTTAGATAAAAGGGGTTGGCTATGAGACCAATTGTTGTACAACTGAAAGGGGGGGGTGAATCACTTGTTACCGAGCTTAAACAATTATGCTTATTTTAAACTCTTTGCAGAGCACTAAATGACAATCACAATAATGCAGGGAAGTAAGCAATAGAACATTCGTCATCATTCACACATATGAAATATAGAGAGACATATATTTCCTAAGGAAACCCATAAAGGGTAAAAACCTCTTCTTCTTTATATGATAAGTAATCTTTACATTTTGTACATTATCATACTTATGAGCACCAACTCATAATGAGGCTACAACCTCTGTTTTGCAAGTTGCAACTTGTTGAGAGAACCAACTCTCTGTTTTCTCTAGCACCTTCTAGAAGGAAGCACCAACTCCCTGGTTTCTCTAGCACCCACTAGAAGGAAGCACTAACTCCCTGTTTTCTCTATCACCTACTAGAAGGAAGCACCAACTCCCTTGTTTCTCTAGCACCCACTAGAAGGAAGTAACAACTCCCTAAGTGTTCCAGCACCAACTGGATGGAAGCACCAACTTCCAGTCACACAGGCACGTCCAACCTGTATAACAGAGAACAACAGTTCACCCTTGCACCACCCTGCCACCTTGGTTTCTCTGGCTACAACCAGATGGAAGCTACAACTCCCTCTGTTCAAGCACCCACTTGAACCTCTAAGGACAACAATCCTCCCTAGCACCTCCCTACCACCCTCAAATAAAAATATTTGCTACTGAAACTTATTACAGTGATATAATGTTCATCAATGGCTTACTAGTCTCATCATTGTTCCGCTACACTGCTCTGCTCTCCTATATCAATGTCTCTCTGCCTACATCTTCTTTTGCTTTCTAATCTTCTACTCTTCTCTACAAGTGCACCTCAACCTTCTTTTACTGTCTCAGCTATGCATCTTTGTTCTTTGCTTCTGCTATGCTTTATGTTCTACATCTTATTTTGATTCTCTGAGTTACACCTCTTCTGTGTATTTCAGCTCCTTCCCACAACATCCATTTCCCCGTGTGTGATTCCTCTCTACAGTAGCCCCCATCTCTTCTTTGTTATGCATTCTTATAGTCTCTGTGCACCTTGTGCATACCATATGCACAATGCTTTTGCATGCTCTTCATGTCGAGTGCTCTGTCTGATCATCATTGCAACTCTTCATCTTCTCTGGCTATTAAACCCATGTGTACATCATCACTGGGTGTTGTTATCACTCTAGGAAACTCTCCTAGGATGTAAGTCAAAGATTCCTGGTAACTCAATCTTTTTGGAAACTATTTTCTCAATAATAGGTGTGGGTTTTGGATCAAGATGAATATCTTAACCTATGGATTATATTCTCAAGACAGTCTTAACTATAATCATGCAACACAAGGCCTTCAAGAGCTATTGTCAAATAGGTTTGTATAACAAAGGGATAAGAAAACTAATCAGTTAACCAGAACATACAAAAAAACATATATATATGATGGGTCAACAAACTAGCCAAAGATGCTTGTGATTCTTTCTTAACAATCAAAAGTAAGATGACAGTTACCATAGGATCATTAAACAGAGACAAAAGAACTAATTCCACTCATAAGCATAGACAAAGATGAAAGAAGGTGTGACAGTAACAAATGAAAGAAACTTGTAGGCTGATATATTAAAGAAAGTGTCTTTCATACAAAACTGTAGCATGTAGAAATCAAAATCCAACCTTTAGTTCATCTTCTACCTTTAGCTTTATAGATTTACAATGTAGTTTTGAGATCCTAAAAGCATGGATTAGATATACTAAAGATACAAAGTCAAAATTCAGTTTGCAAAAGATATGGAATGATCCTCAAAATGAGATCAATCCCACATTTCATGGTCTTCATATCTTGTAGAGTCATGGTGTAGTGCAGAATAGCCTTCGAAGGCTGAGTGATGACTCTTCCAAGAGATACAATTCGAATTTGTTGAGGTGTGCAAAAACCCTGATTTTCTTGCTTTGTAAAAGATACCAAAAATGATTGAAACACCTCTTCTTTCCCTTATCCATAAAAAATAGCTATTGGATCTGACTTGACAATTCATCAAATGTCCATTCGAAGAGGTTTCAAACCATTCCAACTCAAAAAATCCCGATCTAAGCAAAAATTCATTCATTCTGGCAGTGGCAGGCTTTCGGTGGTTAACCTAGAAGACTCCTGAGTGGATTAACTACTGAAAGCTCTGCTTTCAGTGGTTAATGAATAGTCGTCTTGTTCGCCTAAACCACCAAAACTTCAGCTTTGAGAAAACTTCAAAATTTGCAAAAATGATTACCTTGATTCTTTGTTGAATGTTCAAGGTCTTTTGGACGATGCAGCTCTTGTTCGTGTAGATCTGCGAACTTCAACTTTCTTTGTGGAAGACTCCGGTAAATCTACCATGGTTGTAGCTAACTTGGCTAGAGTTTCCAAACCTGTTTGCTCCTGTGTTGGCGATTGAGAATCTTTTAATTTCAGCCTCAGAATTCTAAGCTGCCTGTACAGCTTCATGTTCTCCCTTATCAACACCTTGTTCCTGTCTTTGATCTTATCATGCTTTTCTTTGAGGCTTTGGTTTATTTTGAAAATCTCTACATTTCTTTCATTCAAGTCTATATTTTCCTTTTTAATAACTCTTTCCAAGACTTCCATTTCATAGACTTGTTGCAGGAGTTTATTGATTTTCCGTGCCCTAGATGCTTTAGGCTTACTTGAAGAAGATTTTGCCAATGATGGACTGTGTGCCTCTGGGGGAGTTGGTGAAGGTAAGTTGGAAAAATCATCTGCAACTTGTCCAACCTGTACATTACCTTGTGTCTCTGCTAACTCCTGTTCTGGCTCTGAATCACTATAGGGTAGGTTTAAAGGGTTACTTCCTTCAGCGGGGTCCTTGGACTACTCACCCTCAAACTGTAACTTTCTTTTGGTTCTTTTCTTTTTAACAAAGGATGATTCTATTGGATCTCTTGGTGGTGAGATACACTTCCATTTTCTATGACTTCTTTTAGGAGTAATGGTCTTCTTAGTGGCATATTTTTTACCCTTCTCCTGCTGTTGCCAATCAGTCTAGAATTCATTCCAGAAGAAGAAGTAGTTCCAATCTACCTGCCTTTTCTTCAATTACTCTTTGACAATGAGAGTAATGAGTCCTTGATGAGACAATATACTTGCCACCTTAGTGGGCTTGGCCTTGACTTGCCTAGCAATTTTCGTGAGGGCTTTGTGAAAGTAAAATGGTAAATTGATGGGAGATCTCCCTGTGAAGTGATTTAAGAGTTTGAAGTGGTAGAACATGACTCTGTTGTATCTACCTTCACAGGTGATATAGACAAATATTTCCTTCAAGAGAGATTTCCACTTGGGTTCCAGATAAGACATTGGTATGTCATTTTTTCATGCAAGATCTTTGTGCAGAGGTTGTAGGTAGGATCTAAATTTGATGTTTGAAGGTATATTTGATTTGAACCAACAATCGCCTGTTCTGGGAAGACTAGTGAACTCAGCTATGGCTACCTCATCAACCACAAATTGCTTCTTTCCCACTGTTGTTGTCCTTCCATCATACGAGCTAGCAAAGGTTTCAGACACCTGTTGGCGAAAATCTGCCAGTTTTTCACAATACGTATAGACTCCAGTCTGCTTGAAGAACTCGGCCACCTCAGGGTGCACCTCTAGGTACCAAACTCCTTCCAATTCATCCCTTAGAACAGGCCCTACTTTCGACATTAGTAAATGCTGACTGTACCTGTGATTAAGGAAAAACTGCATGCCAGGGAGACAAAGACACTATGATTTCAGATGACAAAGAGTATGACTCATAGAAAAATAAACGGGACAGGGTGACATAGAGTTCCGATAACAAAGCTCGATCACTACCGAATTTAGGTGACAGACTGACTAAATATACGTAGAAAATTTTGAGTTTCGGTGAGATATACAATTGAATTGAAATAGTATGGGCTTTGAACTACCTGATGACTCGACCTGGATTGATGGTATGACAATTGGCTTGATAACAATCTACTGAACTCTAAATGCACTCGGTGATCACCACAAGAAACGAGATTATGATCTCTAGATATGTGTTTGCTTGATGAAATCACGGGCTCAAGACTGTCTCAATAACTCCCGAATTCGAATTGATAATGAATGGAGATCAAATCAGAGATTAATCGGGGTCATAATGGATTTGTGTACTCGTGACTAGAAATGGTGAGGGGCTACGTGAATAATCATTTCTGTTAGTCAGGAAACACGCATGAGTTTCTGTATCTTTGCCGAGTCTTAATTTTGAAATGAAAAAAGTAGTTAAAAGGACAACAGGACATCAATCTTCAGATAGATACAACAAGAACATGCATACCTTACCACCTCCATGGGCTTTTGGAGGTTATTTTTTCATCATTGCGCCAATTGACAATTGGCTCGTGCGAAAACACGGGCTTTTCATTTTTCCCTTTGAAATCTTTTTGGTAGCTAACCATGCTTTTGCTTTTCCCTCTTAACTACTGAGAACGAAGGCTTTCGGTGGTTAATGAGTGCATTTTAGGCTCGCCTAAACCACCGAAACCTAAGATTTTGTCTTTTTCTTGACCAAACAAAATCAAAAGTTCTTTCTGAGCTTATTCACAGAAAATAGACTCTCTAACCTACCTACAAAAATTTAGAAATAAATTTTGGACCACAACCTATCACCTCAAAAAAAAAATCTCCACCAATTTATTTGAGGAGATAATAGGTGTTATGCTGAGATTCCTTAGCCTGTCTAGTAGTCGAGACTCTTCGTCTTCTCTGTCACATTCGAGCTCATCCTCTCTATTGTAGTTATAGGCTACAATGCTCTTCCAACTGTCAATTGCCTCTATGAACAGTCTTCATTCCACTGGTAGATTCCTTGAGACTCTTCAGCTTCTCTGGCAATCACCCTAAAGTCTCTTCGAGTTCTCTGGTAGAAACAATCAGTCGTTTCTAGCAGTTACACTATGAATCTCCAAAAACGGCATCATTAACTGAATCACCATTGATCGATTAACTTAGAATATCAATAGTAGCCCTTCGATCATATTCCCAAATAACCTGCACCATTGGATCATAAATGATGGGTCTCATGCTTATTTATCCATTTCGCAATTCGAGGATTCTGTGATGAGTCGTCTTGACTCTCCATTTCCCAACCTCCAAAATGGAGCTTGTCTCTTTGATCTCTTCTCTACATCTCTTCGACGAAGTGACCACCGGCGGTGACCAAGCGCTTATCCATACAGTGCTTTCGCAATTTCGCATTTCATCACTTCGGGACTCCTGTGATGAAGAGTCTTGACTCTTGACTCCTCCAACTCTCGGTATCCAAAACTCCGGTCGATGTGCCTTTTTTGGGATTTTTCAGTGTTTCTCATTTTGGCACTTTGGGACTCCTATGATGAAGAGTCTCGACTCTTGACTCCTCCAACTCCCGGTATCCGAAACTCCAGTTGATGTGCCTGTTTTGGGATTTTTGGCATTTCGTATTTCGGCACTTCGAGACTCCTGTGATGAAGAGTCTCGTCCAACTCCCGGTATCGAAAACTCTGGTTGATGTGCATGTTTCGGGATTTTTGACGTTTCGCATTTTGGCACTTTGAGACTCCTGTGATGAAGAGTCTCGACTCTTGACTCATCCAACTCTCAGTATCTGAAACTCCAAAATGGCGTCTTTGTTTCTGATACTCGAAATGGAATTTATCTTTTGATCTTTCCATGCGATCATCGTTGTGCTGGTGGTCATGATCTTTGCCATCAACGACAAACATGCATACTTTGCACTCTACATGCACCTCTGCACTATCTCTTCTGGTCTTCACGAGCTTGCTTTGCTGCGTCTTCCCAAAATACTTTTGTTGCCCACCTAGCACATTATACTGGTACTCAAGCCATCATCGTTGTTGTACTTTCCATCAATGACAAGCATACGCTACCTATAAAACATGCCAACATATTATACTTTGGAACCCCTCCTTCTGCTACTACACTTTCTTCTTGGATTCCATAAGTATTGATAGTGCACTCTCTCATTAATTTGAATGTGTGAAAACCCTTCTCCTTGTGTCCTATAAACTTGAAAAAATTATAGAACAAATTTCTAGGTGTACTCTGGCACTTCTGCAATAATGGAAAATTAGTCAGATGATTTTCCCATGTATTTCATATTTCACAATATCCTACTCCTCCTGCTAATGTGTTTAGTGCTCATGTAGCCATATATTGTGCAAATGTTCAAGATTCATCTTTACGATAGCCTTTTGTATTACATTTAATACACCAAAATTTATCATGCTTTTCCTTTTCCTTCATTATTTCTGACAACTAAATCATTAATGCAACCAACTATGAATGAACCTATGCCATTCCTATGCCATCTCCTACAAGACATGCTTCTAACTTCATCGCAATTTATAATTCTTGTGGCTACGACATGACCTTCTTCTATGTTAGAGGACAACATATGTGTGGAATAGACCTGGAATAAACCATTCTCTATGTTGTTCATGAGGAATATGAAATTTTAATCTACCCATCACATCTTTAAACCTCTAATCGTAATCCCAAATTGTCTCATTCTATATCTGCTTAATTTCTTTTAGCTCTATGATACACTGCAACTCATATTTCAACCTCTAAAATTCCTTTAAAAAAGATTGTCCAATATCTTCCAATGTCCTTGATTTTCCATCCATAACAGTGTGTGACCTCTGAATGTTGTTTCTAACTACACAATATTGGTTGCCTCATACTAGACATTCTTCGCAGTCCATATCATCTCACATACAAACAAATCTTTCTCTAGGTCTTCTGACCCCTCTCCCAGGAATTTAGACAATCTTAATGCATTATATATTCCTACCATAGTATTTTGTGTCGTACTTACCTTCAGTGATGTTGACTGACTCTGGTTCACTTCACTACGCCCATTATCCTGACTATTGTTCTAACTTCCTCCACTGACTACAATTACTCTTGACAAAGTTCTGGTTTCTTCTTCAGATATTGATGATACACATGGGTTCATGGGTTTGACACAGATTTCCATATGGGATGGAATTCCTTCTTTTGTTTCACTGTATTGAGGATCCTATTATTTATCTTTCCTTTCTCTCTCAGCCACAGTCTCCTTCTTACTGTATATAAACCTTTCCATCAACACAATACTCCAATATCTCTATGTGAGTTACTATATTCATCTCTTGACATCCTTCGTCCATCCATTCCTTACTCATATTTTTCCACTCTCATACCATCCTCTTTTCATCCCTTAGTCCCCCTATGTGTGTGAAGGAACCTAGCAGTCAGATTCCATCTTCATAACATTCTTTTCACACAAGAAAATCTTTAGCCAGGTAGACAATGCATTCAAAAATATTCCATGTGAACCCTTGAAGAATTCCCTCTCTGTGAAAATATATGACTGGGTACAATATATTGTAGAATATATCATGTAACCCCCAAATACACTATTCAACCAAAAACCAACTGTGTGAGAAACTTTATTACTTATTTCATTCAATTGTCTGATCAATTCATGGGTCCAATTTATTGGAGCCTCAGCTCGGTATCTCCCAACATTCTCCACTAACCTTTCTAACCATTTAGTCAAAATTATCAGACATTCACCAAAGAATATTTCATGAAGATATTTAAACATGTACCTTTGCAACCATTTTTCTTCACTAAGCCATGGGTTCCTATTCTATTCTATGGAAAATTCTCGTTGCTTCCTCTCTAACCATTCTATGATATATTCCTTATTTGGCCTCCAAAACATTCCCATCAGTAATAGATCTTGGTCTTGAATATTAACACATGGGATGTATATGTCTTAATGTCATGAGAGTATCCATCATGATAAGGATAAGTCATCATGAGTCACACATTTTTTTTCTTTTGCATCATTACTTTCACAAGTTGCACCTCCATGGTTGTACTCAAATTATCGCCTTTGTCACTGTAAATCCATTCAAGTTTGAAAGCTATGTTTGATTTGGCGCTGTGAATTGGTGGAAGAAGAGGGTTGGAGGTTAGGAAACTTGCAGTCATTTGAGTGCAAATATGAAATTACTAGCATCAACCTCATAGACATCAGGTACTCCATGAGCTCTTTTGTCTTTTTTGGAGGTTAGGAAAGGGCTTGGCTACTTGATTTTTTTTTGGCACTACGAACTGGCTTAGGCACAGCGAATTGAGACAGATGCTACGAAATTCACTGTTGAATTTCCTGTAGCAACTTCTTTTACAGATTTGATCATAAATCCAAAACGGTGATGTGGGTTTCTTTTAAAGTTTGTGTGTAGGAAGATGATATCCTTGTTGAATTGCTGACCAAATTTAATCCTGACCCAGTTTGGAATTTGAGAGAAACAATTAAAACTCCAGTGCATTGTGGAATGTGCTACCAACTCTCTGTTTTTCATAGTTGTTGGATATTATCCTTGTTGGGAGGTTGCCACCTGTCAACGAGGGTTAGAATGACTTATCATGGATCAGTTAGATGTTAAGGGACACTCAAACCTAATTTTTAGCTCCATTAAATAACTCATGCAGTGAGTTGGAAACAATTTATTAATGACTTCCAACAATTTCCTTAAAAGTAGTAGTTTGTTGGATTTTTGTCTCTTTGATTGTTGCCACCTATCTCCAAGGCCTACAATCCAATGAAAGAGATGGGATTTGACATCCTAAGGATATTTGGATGTTATTTTCTATTTAATGAAGGAGAGATCTCTCGAGGAGGGGTTGGATTCATGATCCAAGAGAGGAAAGAGCTGGAGGAGCAGTTTAGTTGCTCAATTATAAGCTTGAGGGCCTGTTGTAATTAGCATTTATACCATTAGAGCTTCATGAGAGTTGTTTATTATACTTTGTGTTCTTTATTATCATTTTACCTTGTCATATTTCTTGAATGGAATTGCAGGCATTGAAGATCAATGTTTATTCACGAGGCAGGAGATTCATGAGCTGCAAATGATTTCTAGTAATTGCCTCCTTTCATGATCTTTGTTCTAGTTATATTTTAAGTGATTTTTGCAGAGATGATATTTACTTGATGATATTACTATTTTTGTTATCTTTATTATACATCCATCCATCAATTATATCCCTTTTGGTCTGGTATGAGCTTGAGTGCCTCTGAGCTGTAGGATGTGTTGACTCAATGCCCAATGGAATGACTTTGCAGACTATTTTCTACCCTCTTTCTTGATCTTCCTTGTTGATCCACCCTTTTAAAATTGATTTTATTTTTCAGGTTCAAATGGTTGTTATAAAAGACCTTTTTAGTGATTTTAATGAAACATAGCCTACTCCGATTTTGATGTATCAAATCTAATGAAATCTTGTTTAATGGAATTTATCTTTCATTTTTTCCATCATAATCTCTCTCACTCTAAAATTTTATTGTCATTGAAGGATTCAAATGATGTTTTGTAGTTGTATGAAAATGGATGTTTGATTGTTATATTGTTATAGCTTTCTCATATTTTTGTTTTCTTGGATTTAAGAAGTTATTGTATCTGAAGCATTTATCTTCTTTGTCTACTAGCATAGCCTAAAGCTAGTGGTACATTCACTTCATTTTATTACTAAGCCTTCCTTCTATCCACACTAATCCTCAAAACCATGACCTAAGTTAAACAAGACCTCTTTTGTTGATGCACTTCATCCATAATTTCTTGTTTTTTGACATTGTTGAACTGAGTTTTATCCATTTGAAACCATTTTAAGACTTATCTCATAAAAAAAATTATGGGTACTGAGCTTGCACTTTAGCAGTCAAAGTGTAAATTTCAGTGCTAACACCAATAATGGAACACCGGGGTTTATCATTAATAAACCAACAAAACCCTTAGATGTTATCCCTTTTGAAATCACCTGCAAGCAAGTGAAGTATCACCCGAGGTTTCTAGATGGGATGTAGGAACCAAGTTTCTGCAGTGATGAGGGGGAGTAAGGAATTCAATATGTTCTTACTCTATACTACTCATTTCTTACAGTGTGCACCTTTTCATCACTAAGAATTACTTATGATGCAACATACCCTATGTGAAACATTACTTTACTTGACATTCATTCATTTACTATTACTTCAATGTGCGACATTATAATAGTATATATGACTAACACATTCAGAATACTAAGCTTTCATCATCACAATGCAATATGAGTAACATATTCATAATACTAACCATTCTATTGTTGATTAATTGGGTTGGTTGTCATTGATTTCAACCCTTGAAGAAATTCTGGTAGTGAATTCTGGTAGTACAAAGGTTTAGGTAATGGACCCAAGTTTGTTTGATGTATAATGGTATGAGTTTTGATATATTTTCATGTAAGACTATTCTATATGGATAGTACATGTCATGTCATTTCTGGTGGTATGTGGAACGTCACATAACTCCACACGGTTTGAGAGTTATGGCCTTACGAATTTGGAGGACCCTCATATGTTGGCTTGAAGCCCCAAAAGGTCAAATAAGTCAAAATACTTTCAAAGAAGAAATTATTTAAATAATAAAGTGAAATAACAAAGTAAAAAATGATTATTTAAATAATAAAGTGAAGAGACAAAGTCAAAGAGGATTATTTAAATAATAAAGTGAAGTGACAAAGTCAAAGAGGATTATTTAAATAACAAAGTGAAGTGACGTCAAGGAGGATTATTTAAATAATGAAGTAAATGGAGAACTTTATAATTATGGAAAGTGGTTAGGAGTAGGTTATCCCTAAAATAAGGAAATTGGGTTAAGATGGTTAAAAGGTAACCCCTTGAGGAAGCTACATGAAAGTATAAATAAGAGACAAAGCTCTCTCATTTTAATCACACTTGAGCATATTGAATATCTACAGGTGACTGAGGTAACCAAAGGATATATAAGATGAATTTCATAGGGAAGGTGAAGTAAAGAAGGCCAAAATTCAAGGGAGGGTAAATTATTTTGATGATTCTTTCTAAGGTATGTTATTTACAAGTCATCTCACCATTTTCGCAATAACTTTTTTTTCTAGAATGACTCAGACCGTGAAATTGGGAGACCATTAAGGAAACATATCCAAGTAGTTTTGGTACAAATTTCAGCTTGTGGGTCATTGTATTTTTGGAGTTACATTCCATGGAAAATAGGGTTTGTTGATAGTCCTGAAACTAGTCTAAAACAGGTGTTTTGGGTAAAAATGTCATAACTTCTTCATAAAAAATACAAATTCAGTAAGATCAAATGTGTTGGTTAGAGTAAAGTATGTATTATTCTGTGTACAATTTTCATATCCATACAACAAACATTTCGTGTGGGGCCCTCTCTACAAGTTCGCTCTCTAGAATAAGACAAAATTCAACAAGGTATGCCATTTTTGCTATAACTATTTTTATGAGAGGTTCCAAGTAGTGAAACGTGGAGGAATTGCATAAAACACATTGAAGAATATTGTGTACTATTTTTATATCTTTATTCATTACAGGTACATAGTTATGATTATTTCAAGTTAGGGTTGTTGACTAATCCAAAACTACTCATGTGAGACTAAAGTAAAGTTTGATGAAAATGCTAGTCTCTTGTTGTTAAAGTTAAGGAAGGTTTGTAGGTATGTGATCATATACACCAGTTCTATTAAAGAGTTACAAATTAGATTTGGATGATGAAACTGATGAGGGATTTTGGTTGAGGTACATGTTGGGTACATGGTTGAGACAAGTAGTTGATGAGTTGGCACATACATGAGGTGTATAGTTGATTATGTTGGTACATCTTGATGAGTCATAGTTGATGAGTAGTTGATACATGATTGGTACATACTTGGTACATCATTGGGGGCACTTGTTAGTAGTATTGTTGACACATGGTTTATGGATGATGTAGCATACTTGTATTGGTGTATTATTAGTAGAACATATTGATCTTGGTGATGATTATAAGTTGTTGTGTTATGCTTGGTTGATGCACATCTTTGAGAGTTTTCTTGGTGAGCATATATGATTTGGTTGATAAGATTGATGAGACAGGTTGTTGTGATAGCTTGTTTGGATAGGTTGTTGTGACAGGTTATTCATACAATTTTGGTTCATGGTTGATGCACTTATTCATGGGACAAGTTGAGGTATAGGTTGGTGCATGGTTGATGCACTTGTTTATGATATAGGTTGATGCATGGTTCAGGTTATCGGTACAAGTTGTTTGGTGCAGGTTGATTGGTAAAGGTTTATAGCAGTGTATCTCATAGTGATAGTGTGACAATGGTTGTATCATTCTACTTATATACCATGGTAGTTGGATGGGGCAAGGACGGGTGGTTGTAGCCACCTTCTAGTTGTAGTCAGAGAACATAGGGGGTTGTATCCTCCTTCTGGTTGTAGCCAAAGAATTGGGGATTTGGAGCTTTCCTCGGGTTGTACCCTAAGAAAATAGGGGGCTGGAGCCTCCTTCTAGTTGTAGTTGGAAAACAAAGGAAGTTGGTGCTTCCAATGAATGTAATTCTTAAAGACATATAAAAGAATTATGTGGTTTTCTCTCGCTTTGGGTTTCCACGTAAAACACTTGTGTACTTTGTATGTGGATGATTTCTCATTTGTTCATTGTTTATTTACTCTTCAAATATTGGATGATAATGCTACATTGAAATAACACATTCATTTTATGGTGAAAAAAGATTATATTTATTTATTACTAATTCACCCTCCCCTCTCAATAATCCAACAATTGGTATCAGAGTCAGTTCCTTTAGGAAATAGTTTAACCACTAGAATGATATCATGGATTATTCTTAGAATGGAGTACCAATGTTTAATGGTCAGAATGGTTTTAAGTATGAGATGTGGAGTAGAAGGACGAAAGTATTTTTACAGGCACAGGGACATTATATTTGGCTATTAGTTGTTACAGGATATGATAGTTCAAAAAGGGAAAAGACTGTAGCCAAGAATGAATTGAAGAAGAATAACAAAATAGAAATGGATTTCATCTCGGAAGGATTACCTAATTCGTTAAGAGAAAAGGTTGTTAAATGTTCATCAACCAAAGAAATTTGGGATAAGTTACATGACATATTTTCTTCACCCATCGAAGATTCAGAAAATGCCAAACAAGATGCAGATATAGAAAAAGAATAAACATGTTCATCATGTCAAACAGATTCAAAAGAAGAAGATTATGAAGAAGCGGAAGTTGATTACAAAGAAAAATTGATCAGTGCAATTGAATATCTAAAGAAACAAAGAGAAGAAAAAAAGTCATCCAAGAAAGAATTCATGAAGCAAAAGAAAAGTGTTCAACGTTCTGAAAAATATTAGCGGGTCATCAAGAATTTAAGAGCTCAACTAGAAGAGGCCAGAAG
This sequence comes from Picea engelmannii, assembly GCA_009831015.1. NCBI lineage: Eukaryota > Viridiplantae > Streptophyta > Pinopsida > Pinales > Pinaceae > Picea > Picea engelmannii. Next base: position 387,528 of record ML779316.1, read on the forward strand.
AATTTAAGAAACTCTATAATATCAAAATAAATGTTTAGAAACTAGCATAGCAGAAAAAAAGGAAGAAGCAAAAAAGAGAGAAAATATATTGATGGATCATCTCAAGGAAAGAACCAATGACTTAAAACCACTTGAGGAAGAGTTTGGTCAAGAAGAGAGAAGACTATAAGAAGAAATAATTACATTGAAAATCCAACTTGAAGAAGAAAAGACAACATAAGAGGTCATGAAGTCTCAGATAATGAAGAAAGAAGAAGAGATTGAGAGTATTGAAGAATAACTTGTCACACTAAGAGTCAAAATCGTCAATCTCAACAAGAATGTTGAAGAGATAGAAACATTCACATCAGCTGTAGAGAATGAAGAGAAGCACTCTATGTTGCTAGAAAAGAAGAATGAAGAAAATAGAAAGAGTTGTGAAAAAGTACTCAAAGGAAGGAATCATGGTCAACCAGAATCTAAGAAAACTAATAAACATACATCTTCAAGAATACCATCCATGTTCAAGCCACAAAGAAGCTTCAATCGTGATCATGATCAGTCAAGGAAAAAATTCAGAAGGACTACACCACAAAGAAGATCATTTACTCTCAGGTATGCAAATTGTTTTATGGTCATTGTTTATATTGTACTAACTTTGGACATAAGGTTGCAGATTGTAGGGATTATAAAATAAATGTTCAAGCAATAAATGTCTATGTGGCCCCATGTAACATTGAATGTTACAAATGTCATAACTATGGACACATAGCTCGTGATTGTAGAAGCATGATCGATACTTCCATGAAAGAGAATATTGATATCAGATATAAGAAAGTATGGATAAGAAAACAGGAAGAACGGGTGAACAAAGACTAGGTCCCAGAGATTGCAAGATTGGTAATAAAACGAGATGAAGAAAAATCTATAGAGAAAAAGAAGGATGTTAGATATAGAAAGGTTTATAAAATAAATAAAAGAAAAGAAGGACAAGTAAATAAGGAACATCTTAAAGAGATTGTACTTTCAGGTATTGTAGTGAAAGATGAATCCATAGAAAGAAAGAAAGAAGTCAGAGCTCAGAGAGATGATGAATCTACCAATGAAGATGATGATGAATACACATCGGGACAAGATTTTTTCTGATCCATCTGGCTTAGAGACTCCCAGGTAATATGAATATTAGATAGGGGGAGTCTATGCGATATTTGTGACAGACCAAAGAACCATCCTTCGAGTAGCTTGCAGATTTTGAGAAGATAGATCCAGAGCAGTCATTTAGAAGAAGTACATTTTTATAGATTAATCAAGACTTCATGATAGTATAGTGATAAATGGGTCAGCATTATGGAAAGTTGCGCAAGTAGAGTCTTGGACAATATGGATAGAGATGGATTTGTAAGAATACTTAACAGTTTTGGACAGATATATGAAAGTGGACAAGAGCATGGATTCATAGATTGGTTCATAGAGTAGTTCAGAGACAAAGGAACATTATCGTAATGGATGATAATTACACAATAAATGGCTCGAAAAATGCTAATGGATTTCAAATTGATAGATATTTTTTGGACACATGCAGTGCATACAAAAATTCACTTTCAAAATAGATTTATGCTCATAAACAACAATGACAAAACTCCCTACGAACTATGGAAAGGAAGTGCAGACAACAACCTCTACATCAAGGTAACTCAAGGTAGTATTTTATTAATTGAAATTTATGTTGATGATATTGTTTTGGAAGTACTAATCATAGGTTAAGACAGAAATTTGCAAAGGATATGCAAAATGAATTTGAAATGTCATTACTTGGAGAACTATCCTCCTTTTTGGGTCTTCAGATATGTCAAAAAAACCAAGGAATTTTTATTTCTCAAACTAAGTATATCAGAGAAATGCTAAAGAGGTTTGGAATGGAAGATTGCAAACTAGTTACCACTCCTATGGAAACCAGTTGCAAGTTGACCAAAGATGATGATTCAAAGTCTATAGACTAGAGGCAATACAGGTCAATGATTGGTATCTTACTATATGTGAAATCATCCAGACCAGATGTAATGCAGGCAGTTGGACAGGTGGCACAATTTCAAGCAACACCAAAGGAATCACATGTATTAGCAGTGAAGAGGATTTTCAGATATCTCAAAGGAACATAAGAGTTTGGATTATGGTATCCAAAAGGAAAGGATCTATCACTTATTGCCTACATAGATGCAGATTGGGAAGGTTGCATTGATGATCAACGAAGCACCAATGGAGTAGTGTTCTACTTGGGTGAGTGTTTAGTATCATGGTTAAGCAATAAACAATCATCAATATCCATATCTATAGTCGAGGCAGAGTATATTGCAGAAGAAACATGTTGTACACAAGTTCTATGGATGAAACAAACTCTGACAGATATACAGGTTGAGTATGATGAGCCCATTCCAATCTATTGTGATAATAAAAAATCCATCAGTATCTCAAATAACCCAATGATGCACTCCAATATGAAGCACATTACAATATAGTATCACTTTTTACAGGAACAAGTTGCAGAGAAGAACATCATATTTGAATATGTGGGCACAAAAGAATAAGTGGGAGACATCTTTACAAAATCGCTTCCACAAGAATCCTTTGAGTATATTCACTATAGACTAGGAGTAGTTTCTATTCCAAGATGAATTCTTTTGAATGCTTATCTTATATGTCTTAGATGTACAAGAGGAAGCACCATAAATAAGACAATTCAGGTTGCGAGATCAGTTTCAGGAAGAGTTCAGTCAGGGGGAGTATCCCCAAGGACAGTTTAGTTAGGGGGAGTAGACTCAAATGAAAAATACATTTTCCATTGATGACAAAGGGGGAGAGGTTTATCAGATCCATAGGACAGAGGAATGGTTCTAGAGGGAGCTTTGGTCATAGAAATGCAGGCATGGTTCCATTGGGAGCATGAGTCATATGATTTCAATATTGCATCAGAGTATTTCCATCAATGCCAAAGGGGGATATTGTTGATTAATTGGGTTGGTTGTCATTGATGTCAACCCTTGAAGAAAGTCTGGTAGAGAATTCTAGTAGAAAAAAGGTTTAGGTAATGGACCCAAATTTGTTTGATGTATAATGGTATGATTTTTGATACATTTGCAGGTAATACTATTCTAGATGGATAGTACATGTCATGCCATTTCTGGTGGTATGTGGAACGTCACATAACTCCTCACGGCTTGAGAGTTATGCCCTTATGAAATTGGAGGACCCTCATATGTTGGCTTGAAGCCCCAAAAGGTCAAAGAAGTCAAAGTGCTTCCAAAGAAGAAATTATTTAAATAATAAAGTGAAGTCACAAAGTAAAAAAGGATTATTTAAATAATAAAGTGAAGTGACAAAGTCAAAGAGGATTATTTAAATAATAAAGTGAAGTGACAAAGTCAAAGAGGATTATTTAAATAATAAAGTGAAGTGAAAAAGTCAAGGATGATTATTTAATAATAAAGCAAATGGAGAAATTTCTAATTATGGAAAGTGGTTAGAAGTGGGTTAGCCCTAAAATAAGGAAATTGGGTTAAGATGGTTAAAAGGTAACCCCTTGAGGAAGCTACATGAAAGTATAAATAAGAGGCAAAGCTCTCTCATTTTAATCACACTTGAGCATATTGAATATCTACAGGTGACTGAGATAAAAAAAGGATATCTAAGCCAAATTTTAGCGTTAAGGTGAAGTAAAAAAGGCCAAAATTCAAGGGAGGATAAATTCTTTTGATGATGCTTTCTAAGGTATGTTATTTATAGGTCATCTCACCATTTTCACAATAACTTTTTTTTTACAATGATTCAAACAACAAAATCTAGAGGTAATTTAGAAAACATATCCAAGTAGTTGTGGTACAAATTTGAGCTTGTGGGTCGTTGTATTTTTGGAGTTACACTCCATCGAAAATAAGGTTTGTAGCCAGTACCGAAACTAGTCTAAAACAAGTGTTTCAGGTAAAAACATCATAACTTCTTCATAACATAACCTAATTAAGTAAGACCAAATGTGTTGGTTAGAGTACATTGTGCAATATTTTGTGTACAATTTTTAGATCCATACAACAAATATTCTGTGCGGGGAATTCTCTACAAGTTCCCTCTCTAGAATAAGCCAGAATTCAACAAGGTATGTCATTTTTTCTATAAATCCTTTTCTGAGAGGTTCCAAGTAGTGACACCTAGAGGAATTGCATAAAACACATTGAATAACATTTTTTACTATTGTCATGTCTTTAGTCATTATAGGTACATATTTATGATTATTTCAAGTTAGGGTTTTTGACTAATCCAAAACTAGTCATGTGAGACTAAAGTAAAGTTTGATGAAAATGCTAGTATCTCGTTGTTAAAGTTAAGGAAGGATTACAGGTATGTGATCATATACACTAGGTCTATTACAGAGTTACAAATCATATTTGGATGATGAAATTGATGAGGGATTTTGGTTGAGGTACATGTTGGGTACATGGTTGAGACAAGTAGTTTATGAGTTGGAACATACATGAGGTGTATAGTTGATGAGTAGTTGATACATGATTGGTACATACTTGGTACATGGTTGGAGGCACTTTTTAGTAGTATTGTTGACACATGATTTATGGATGATGTAGCATAATTATATTGGTATATTATTAGAATCACATATTGATCTTGGTGATGATTATGAGTTGTTGTGTTATGCTTGGTTGATGCACATATTTAAGAGTTGTCTTGGTGAGTAGATCTGATTTGGTTGATAATATTGATGAGATAGGTTGTTGTGATAGGTTTTTGGACAGGTTGTTGTGACAGGTTATTCGTACAGGTTTGGTGCATGGTTGATGCACTTATTCATGGTACAGGTTGAGGTATAGGTTGGTTCATGGTTGATGCACTTGTTTATGGTATAGGTTGATTACACATTGTTTCATACAGGTTGGTGCATGGTTGATGCACTTGTTTATGGTATAGGTTGATTACAGGTTGAGGTATAGGTTGATGCATGGTTCAGGTTATTGGTACAGGTTGTTTGGTGCAAGTTTATTGGTAAAGGTTTATAGCAATATATCTCAGAGTGATAGTGTGACAGTGGTTCCATCATTCTACTTATATACCAGGATGGTTGGACGGGGCAAGGACAGGTGGTTGTAGCAACCTTCTGGTTGTAGCTGGAGAACATAGGGGGTTGTATCCTCCTTCTGGTTGTAGTGAGAGAATTGGGGATTTGGAGCTTCCCTTAGGTTATATCCTAAGAAACTAGGGGGTTGGAGCCTCCTTCCAATTGCAGTTGGAAAACAAAGGAAGTTGGTGATTCCAATGAATGTGATTCTTAAATACATATAAGAAAAAGCATTCCATGGTTTTCTCCCACTTTGGGTTTCCACGTAAAACACTGGTGTACTATGTATGTGTGTGATTGCTCATTTTTTCATTGTTTATTTACTCTGCAACTATTGGATGATAATGCTACATTGATATAACACTTTCATTTTATGGTGAAAAAGTTTTATATTCCTCTATTATTGATTCAACCCCCCCTCTCAATAATCCAACATCTATGTTATCCATATCACACACATAACATCATATCAAGACACAAGTTTTAATGTGGTTCACCCCAATTTGGGCTACGTCTACAATGGTTGGATTCTTATATTAGTCATTTATAGTTTCCTTGTAGCTGCACATTGTGATTACAAAAAGATGCAACAACAACCATTACTCAAACCTACCTAGTTGTTCTACTACAGTGTGAGCCTCACTCTTCAGACATACCTCAAAAATTATTCCAAAACTCGACTAAGCTCAAATAAATTCACACCAAAAACACTCACACATACACATTATCCAACTATTTCTACCCAAAAACCCATTACAATTTATAGGTTTACAATAGGGCTAATCACGTTACAATGTGGAAAAAATGTCCCAAAATTCTAACTACTTTCTTCCTTTTACACGTTGACTTCATAACATGCTTCAATTGCTTTGTGTGTGCACTTATCCTTAGAAAAAATGTCGCATGATCCATTCATGCATGATTTCCAAGACTTATCCAAAACTCTTGTCCAACAAATTGTATCCCCCTTTCTCTATCTCCCCCACTCTCCCACCTTTATCTCTTTACCTCTCTCTAACCCCCTTACCTCTCTCTCACCCCCTTCCTCTCTCTCTCTCTCTCTCTCTACCCCCTCTCTTTGTCTATGTCTCCCTCCCTCTTACACTCTCAAAAAATCCCTCTCTAACCCTCCTCTATTTCTTTCTTTATCCCCCTCTCATAGTCTCACACACACTCTCTCTACCCCTTCCTCCCTCTCTCTACCCCTCCCACTATTTCTCCTCTCTTTCTCTTCTACATATACCACCTCTCTCTCTCTACCCCCTCCCTCTCTCTCTCCATTTCACTCTGGACATATCTTCTACTCTTTCTGGCTCTCTCTTTTCCTCATCCCTCTCTCTCCATATCAATATCGACCTCTCTTATTCTCTTGTTTTCTCCCTCCCTCCCTCCCCTTATCTCTCTCTACCCCCTCTCTCTCTCTCTTTAATCTAACCCTCCCTCTCTCGTTCACAAT
>ML779316.1:415440-461941 GCA_009831015.1 Picea engelmannii
CATGTGTCCTATTCATCTGTGTTAGTTTATTTTGTTGAATTATTGTTTAAAGGACATCTGATGAATGAAGAAAAACCATAATATGATCCCTGGATGCACTACTTCTTTCATAAGAATATACAATAACTGGTCTCTATAAAGTATACTAAGATTTTTCAGGGAAAGAAACGTGAAAAATTGTTAATAGCTCAAAATACTGATTCACCCCCCTCTCAGTATTTTTCCAACATCTTTGTCTTCCTCTCTCCCCCTATCACACTCTTTTTCTTCCTCTCTCCCCCTATCCCACTCTTTGTCTTCCTCTCCCCCTATCACACTCTTTTTCTTCCTCTCTCCCCCTATCCAACTCTTTGTCTTCCTCTTTCTCTACCCCCCCTCTATTTCTTCCTCTCTCTTCCTCTCACACTATCATACAATATCTCTCTACCCCCCTTTATGTCTTCCTTTCTCTCCCTCTCAGACTCTCACTCAATATAGCAAGTGTGGTACATCGTAAGGCATTACATAGCCTTGAAATAGACATGGAAAGACATAGAACTAAGCCTAGACATGGAAAGACTTAGACATGACAAGGCATGGAAAGAACTATACCTATACGATGACCATGACCATGACGTGGAACTTTACGATGACCATGACCTATACCAACACCTAGATTTATACCTAGACCATGATCTAGACTTATACGATTACCATGACCATGACCATGACCTATACCTAGACCATGATGTAGATCTACCATGACTTACACCCCTATATCCATATAATACTAGACATAACCTACACCCAACCCTTAACCCCCTCAACACCCAATCCCTAAGTGCACTATGCCTATACATATTATTGAAGGCCACACAACCCTTGCACCTCCATCTTGGTGCTCTAACCATTGCTTTATGCTTCAAAACACTTTCAATATTGATCCCTTAGGTCCTAGTTGTCCCCAAACCCCTATACATATTTATTCATAAAGATATTTTTGATATAATAAATTTTCTATTTCTTTCATTAAGAGCATGTATGTTCTCATGTGACTGGAAAGAAATAAGTTTGAGTGTGTATGGTGATCATCCTTGCCCAACATGAACGTGCACACATTCTTAGTACATGTGCATGCTTTAGGGTGCACACATTTTTGGAATGTGTGTGCATTCCTTCTGGGTAGGTATATGTGCCAAGAACACTCCTAAATCTATTCTATCCAAAAAACACAAACTATCCTGACATCTGCACACAGAAATAGCAACAACAGACATGTTTTTTTCTTTTTGTCTTTTTGGAAAGAAAAAATATGTCTTCTTGTGTATTTGGTAGAAAAAATTGTTCAATTGGAAGACAATTGTCTGTAGAAAGATTGTTTTTGTCTTCTTATGTAATCCCAAGAAAACATTGTGTAATTGGAAAAAAATTGTCATTAGAAAACAAACTCAATGTGTCTTCTTGTGTAATTTGTAGAAAAAATTATTTAACTATAATACAATTTTCAATGGAAAGAAAAATGGTCTTCTTGTTTAATTGGTAGACAATTTTTTGTATTGGAAGACAATTATTAGTGGAAAGAAAACTTGTTATGGTGTGATTGGAAGATAATTTTTCACTTTAAACATGGGGAACCTACTAAATCAAAGTAGAAAGTCTTTGAGGAAATAAAAACCCATTGAAAAGATAAATGAAGAAATAGAAAAGGAAATGTTAGGTATGTTAACAAACGGGCTTTCAGTAGAGAGAAATAGAATTTCTATGGGAATAGATGTCATTGTTTTTTCTCCTCCATCAACATAAGCGAAGAATAGTATTTTAGTATATACCAACCCATTTCAGACTTCTATTGAACCTCCAATCACTATCTCATCAAGAAAATTTTTTGTGGATGATCGGATGATGGACGATTTCCTTAGAGATGATTATAAAATGGATGAAATTAGAGAGGCAACTGGTACAAATTTTTTTGGTGAAGAAGTTCTTACGGTGAAAATACTTGTTAGAAAGTCAAAGGTTCTAGAAACTAATCATGGGAATGTCCATTATCCTCCCATAATTGATTCTCTAGTAATTGATGGGGAAAGAACTGTTACATTGTTAACTCCATAGAACAGAGGTCAAGAGTGCCATAATACATGTTCAACGTCACTACCTAGATTTAGAAGTGTGTGACAAATAACTCCTAAATGAATTTGGGTGGATGAAATTGGCCTAACATCACTTGAATCTAAGTTACCTAACTATAATATTCATTATCATTCTTATAAAATAATTAAAGAATATTTTGATCGAAAATATTATGCCACTAAATGTCAATTATTTTTGGCTTTGTTAAAATCCAAAAGTTTGATTGTTGTTAGGATAATTTTAGGAATTGAAACATTCAAAAGTTTAGAAAAAAGTCATCATATTGTTATAAACCTTATGGATTCTTTTCAAAAAATTGGTAATAAATATCGTTCTAAATATCGTAATGCAGACTCATGTGTCTTTTCACAATTGATCGTTAGAAAGATCACAACAAAACATTGTTTTCTCCAACAAACCTCTCATCTCATGAAATGCAATATCAAAACCATTAGAAAGTATACTAATAGATGAGATATCCTTGACACGGGTTTCCCAACCTATTTTCAGGCCTTAACTCGTAGGCTACCTTGTTCTAACATGAAGTTAATTAGAGCATTTAAGGGACTAGTATAGGATTTATAGCATGAGAACACTAGGCCCTCTTCTAACCAAAAAGATGTACTAAATTTGAGAAGGGTATCTAGGGACCATGAATATCATATTAAACACTTTCTTGACATGAAATAGACAAAATTGTATGAGAGATTCTGTAACATCCCCCATCCCATCTGAAGGACATTATGGTGCAAAATACTCTTAAAAATGAAATTTTTGCTAACTAATTAACTATTTTATTGTTAGCCCATTTCCTATAGCTTTTAGATAGGAACTAAAATATATTTAGCTATTGTCTACAACCATAAAATAGAACCATATACAACATGCTAATAATCAACATGAAATACAGCTAAACAACTCATTTCAAAAACATATAAATCATTCTCATTTACACAGATTTCATGGACAACAATTAAACACATAATTTAACAAAACAACAAGATAAAACACTTATCTTTTCACAATAGTTGTGAAACCAACTACTTGGAACAAATGATCCACCCAACCATAGACTGATTATTCCAAATCTCAACATTCAGTCGCCCTTGAGCTGAGACTAGAAATCCAAAAAACAGGGTGGTCTCTCACAATCCACTTACATCTCAGAAATATCTTAACCCAATTGATATTCTCCTACATCTATCCTGATTTTCCACCAACTCTCTTCCTCTTGACCTACCCAACCCAAGGAATGTACCCCTTCACTTATCTCATTCCCTTGCATGTCCCATTTGTTTATCAAGGTCTCTATGACACGAGAATATAGGAATGTCTCAGTTGGGAACTCAAGGGAAACGACTACTAGGCAAACTATCAAAAAACAACAACCTCTTGTTGTTTCAGTGCAACTCGCACAAGATTTCACTCTTCAGGAATAACAACCTGTATCTTCAGTTTTCCATCTCCAATTCACTCTGATTATGCTCTATATTTCTCTATAATTCGCCCCCCATGGCTGCATTAACTTCAATCTCTGTTTCTTGCTCCCCTCTTTCTCTCATGCACCCAAAACTCCCTATAAAATCTATTGTCCCAACTCATACGAATTTCCTCTCTTTGGATTTCCTTTATTGACTCACACTCTTGCCCAAGATAATTGTACTCAACCCCCATGTTTCCAATAACTTTGGGATGTGACCACTCACACCCACCCTCTTACATGTACTCAATTATTGGATTTTGGAACACTCAATCGGAAATGGGAAGGTTCATATACAAATAACAAATTTAGGAAAATGGGTTAAATCGATATACAGGGGTAATTTTCCCCTTGGATCCCTCCTTGGCCATTATCCTAGATGCTCTCTCTCTTGTGGATTAATTCATCCCCCATATCTTTTCCATGTCCCCTTAACAACTGGCATCGCATTTTATTATTAATAAAACAAGGAAATATAATTCACATATTATATCGTTTTGGCAGTAGCCACACATCATGTCTACATAAGAATTAATTAAACTGGGGATTATGGTTGGGATGTTACATTGCCTCTCCCCTAAAATTATGTGTCATCCTTTCCACACTCTATTTTGATATACATATATGAAAATTCACATCCCAATTCTTAGAAAATAAAATTCTGCAATTTTAACAACTCCAACAACAACTCCAACCAAAAATCTCATGTTCCTCTCAACTTGCCGACCCAAGGAAGGAACCATTCATTTATCAGGGATAGCCCAGGGGATGTACCATCAGTTTATTAATGCTAACCCAAGGAATGAACCATTCTTTTATCAAGGTACCCAACGCAGTTGGAAAAGACTCTGAGATGTCGTATCAGAATTTAGCTGCTCAAAATGGAGTCTTGCATTATGTTTTCTTCAAAAATTTTGAAAATTTGCGGTACTCTACCCACATGTTTTCTTCATTCTACCATGTAGCATCTTGAGAACCGTATCATGTCCATTGAACCTTTACCAACCCTATGGATTTGTTCCTAATAAATTTGACTTTCTGGTCCAGGATGCATACTAGCTCCACCCAGAAATCTCCTTTGTGCTCCACCTGGATCACATTCCAATCAATTGCATGGTTAGGATCAGGAAGATATTTCTTTAATAATGACACATGAAATAAATTATGCACTCTGATGGATGTAGACAAAGCTAGCATGTATTCTACTGGCTCTATCTTTTCTAATATTTCAAAAGGAGAATAATATCTTGCCTCCAACTTTGGGAAACCTCCTAATCTTAACAAACTTCTCTTTTCCTTCACTTTCAAAAACACGTGTTCTCCTACTTAAAATATATGAAAACTATGTTCCTATATGCATAATTTTTTTACCTATCCTGGGTAGCCTTCAAACTCTTCTTTATCTTCGCTATCTGACCTTCCATTTCTTTTAACAATTATGGCCCAACAACTTCTTTGTTTGTTGGATTACGCCAACTTACTGGTGTGTTACATTTTTTTCCATACAATGTCTCAAATGGACTCATTTTTAATGAGGTTTGATACCCATTATTGTAGGAAAATTCAACTAAATTAATATAATCTTCCCATTTTGATGATTGATCCATCACATACATTCTAAGCATGTCCTCAATTATCATGTTAGTCCTTTCTATTTTCCCATCTAACTCTGGATGATATGTTGTACTAAGATTTAAATTTGTCCCAAAGATGTTGAAAAAAAACTTCAAAAAATTAGAAGTAAACTTTGGATCTCTTTCTAAAACTATTGCCTTAGGCACTCCATGTAGCCTAGCAACTTCTCTCATATAAATTTATGCACTATTTTTTACCTTATGTGTAGTCTTTACTCGAACGAAATGTGTTTCTTTAGTCAACTTATCCACCACCACCATGATCGAATCATGTTGCTTCATTATTCTGGGTATCTTGGTAATAAAATCAATTTTAATTACTTCCCACTTCCATTAAGGAATGAGAAATGGTTGTAGAAAACCTGTTGGGTGTCTATGTTCTGTCTTTACCTTTTGGAATTCTAGACATTTTGCTATATAATTAGCCATATCTATCTTCATTCCTGGCCAAAAATATTGGATTCTTATTGTTGCAATTATTTTTTGATATCCTGGGTGCTCGACATATGGCACATTGTGAATCTCCTTCATCACTTCATTTTTTAGCTCCCCTAAATTTGACACATACACCTTACCTTTCTACATGAGAATTCCATCTTCTTTCAGCTCATAATAATTAATTTTTTGCTGAAAAATTACCTTGTTGTAATGTCTCTTTTATTTTTAAATAATTTAGATCTGAATTTTCTGCTGCAACATTTTTTTCTTTTAGATTTTTCCCATACATGCTAATGGATACAATCTACACTTCATGATATCTCTTGTTGAGCGCATCAACCACTTGATTTTATTTTCCCTTTATATGCTTAATTTCGACGTCGTATTCACTCATAAATTCTAGACATCTAGTTTTCCTAACATTTAGTGTTGGTTGTCCAAATAAATGCTTCAGACCGTAGTGGTCTATCCTTAGCATGAATTTCTTACCCATAAGGTAATTCCTCCACATTTTTAATGCATGTACAATCTCTTCCAATTCAAATTCATGTGTAGCATAATTCCTCTCATGTTCTTTTAATTTTATAAACTCATAGCATACCACATGATCCTTTTGACTAAGAACTCCACTGATTTCTTCCTTGCATGTATCAGTGCACACAACAAAATCTTCATCTAGATCTGCAATCTTCAATATTGGTGCACTTGTCAATATTCCCTTCAATTGTTGAAAACTCTCTTCACACTTGGAAGTCCATTCAAACTTTGCTCCCTTCTTTTGCAAAGAAGTGATTACACTTGCAATCTTTGAGAACCCTTTTATGAATCTTCGGTAACAATCAGAAAGACTCATGAATGATCTAACCTATTTCACATTATTTGGCGTTGTCCATCCTCTAATGGCCTCTATCTTCTCAGGATCAACTTGTATCCCTACTGCTGATATTATATGTCCCAAGTAGTGAATCTTATTTTGATAAAATATGCACTTACTTAGCTTCGCATATAATTTGTTCTCTCTTAAAACTTGCAACACCATTCTTAAATGTATCTCATTTTCTTCTTTTTATTTAGAGTAGACGAGGATATCATCTAGAAACACAATCACAAACTTGTCCAAGTATTCCCTAAACACTCCATTCATAAGACACATAAAAACTATTGGGGCATTTCATAGTCCAAATGGCACTACCATGAATTCATAATTCCCATATCTTGTTCTGAATGTTGTCTTGTTGATGTCTTCTTCCCTTATCCTTACTTGATGATAACCTGATCTGAAGTCAATATTGGAAAATATTCTTTCACCTTTCAACTCATCAAACAAATCATCAATTTTGGGAAAAGGATTGTTATTCTTTATGGTAACCTTATTAAGTTTCCTGAAATCAATACACATACTTAAGGTTCCATCCTTCTTCTTCACAAAAAGAATCGAGGCTCCCCAAGGTGACACACTTGGGCATATATACCCCTTTTTTAACAAGTCTTCAAGATACATTTGTAACTCCTTCAATTATGGTGTACCCATTATGTATGATGTCTTAGACATTGGGGCAACTCCTGGCACTAAATCAATAGAGAAATCAATGTCTATCTTGGGTGGAAATCCTAGAATTTCTCTAAAAAAATCTTCAAAATTCCTCAAGACTGGGTGGTATTCAATGCTTGCCACTTTATCTTTTCTTTCCTCCTCCATATGGGTTGAAAATATCTGAAATCCCTTCCTGAATATCTTCTTCAAATGCATAATTGAAATCTCTCTAACAACTACAACTCTCATCAAGACATGTTATTGTCTTGTCGTAACAGTCTAGGACAACACGATGTTTCTCCAACCAATCCATGCCAATTAGATAGTCATATGAACCCAATGATATGATGTTAACATCTACCTTTTTGTTCAGTCCGTTCATGTCTATTCAAGAATCTTTAACCAACTGATTGATATTTCTCTTAGCCCCCATGGCTACCTGAACTAACCAAGGTTTCTTATGTTTACTTCTTTGCAAGTGAAATCTTTCAACAATGTTAGCATTTATGAAACTATGGCTAGTTCTTGAATCAATTAAAATCACTATGGGATAGTTATCAATCTTACCTTCCACTTCGATCATGGGGGATTGATATTATACCTGCTTGTTTTCCAATGATGCATAAATCCTTGGCATGCTTCCTCCCATGTCTTTCATTGTTTCAGCCTATCACTATGAGATATGCCATTGTAAAAACCTATACCAATCAACCTGTAATCAACCTATACCATAAACAAGTGCATCAACCATGCATCAACCTGTACCAAACAACCTATAATCGGCATGTACCATAAACATGTGTATCAACCATGCACCAACCTGTACCTCAACCTGTACCATCAATGAGTTCATCAACCATGCACTAAATATGTACAATTAATGCATCAAATACACATAAACTATGACTCATCAAGATGTACCAACATCATCAACTATACACCTCATGTATGTGCCAACTCATAAACTACTTGTCTCAACCATGTACCCAACATGTACCTCAACCAAGATCCATCATCAATTTCATCATCCAAATATGATTTGTAACTCTGTAATAGAACTGGTGTATATGATCACATACCTACAAACCTTCCTTAACTTTAACAACAAGAGACTAGCATTTTCATCAAACTTTACTTTAGTCTCACATGACTAGTTTTGGATTAGTCAACAACCCTAACTTGAAATAATCATAACTATGCAGATGTAATGAATAAGGATATGAAAATAGTACACAATTTTATTCATTGTGTTTTTATGAAATTCCTCCATATTTCACTACTTGGAACCTCTCATAAAAGGATTTTTAGCAAAAATAGCATACCTTGTTGAATTTTGGCTTATTCTAGAGAGCAAACTTGTAGAGCATGCCCCACACAGAATATTTGTTGTATGGATCTGAAAATTGTACATAGAATACTACAAATTGTACTCTAACAAATACATTTAGACTTACTAAATTTGGATCTTTTATGAAGAAGTTATCACATTTTTACCCGAAACACTTGTTTTAGACTAGTTTCAGGACTAGCCACAAACCCTATTTTCCACGGCGTGTAACTCCAAATCCTATATGAGTATTTATGTATGTAATGGACCTCAATTATTCTAGGGAATGATATATTATGGTATATGATCTTATGTTTTACAATGAACCCATATGGGCCAAGAACTAGCATGAATGTGGTAAAACATCGTTGTGTAGACTTGTTCTATGACAGACTGGGGAAAATGATGAATTCCAAAGTGAAATTACCAAATTTAGAAACCATTTAGTTTGAAATTTCCTCAAAACCCTCCCAATGGTGATCAATGGCATCAATCTACAGATTTGCAAAGTTAACATTTAACTTGGAAGGTTGAATTTCATGCTTTAATGGTTGTTTGTAGAGTTGGGCAAAGTTTTATGAATCGTGGGTCAAGATTGTGTTTGATTTTGATATCAACAACCCACATTAACCATGAATAGGTTTTAAAACTTATAAGGTTTTTCATAGTTTGACAAGGGATAGTAGATCAATGATCGAGATTCATTTTGAACAGTTGGGAAAATGAGAAAGATTGATGATCTAGTCTCATTTTTTATTGTTTGGAAGTTGGAGGAGATCAACGATCAAGGTAATTCTGAATCAAAGCTCGAAGACCCAAATTAATCTAGGATTTGGTCGAAAATTTCTAAGTATTTGGTTCTTCCCAAAATAAATTGTTGATGGTCAATGATCAGATTAACCAGTTTGGTGAAGAGTTTGGTGCATCCAAAGGAAATCATTGTTCATCAATGGTCGATGATTTGGGTTTGAAAAAATTAGAAAAGTGTTTCGATCAACCAAGAGAAATCATCAATCGTCGATGGTAGATGGTCGGGGCTCGGGGGAATTGGCAAGATGTTAGGTTCATCCAAGAGAAGTTTTTGATCATTGATGAACAAAAGAGGATGATGATGTGTCATGCCATGTCAACATCCATGTGTCATTCCATGTCATCACCCACGTATCATTCCACATCATCTATACTTCCATGTTAAGATACATATGTCATGCCACATCAACATAGTTTCCACATTAGCAAAGAGATGGTTGATGGATGATGATTGGGGTTTGGTGAAATTTGGAAACAAGTTGGTTTTCAAGGGAATTCGTCAATGATTGGGGTTCAATGAGATTTGTGGGAAAAAAATGGTTTTCTAAAAGAAACGGTCGATAGACAATGGTTCATTATGAGGTTTTGTGGAAAATTGGTCCACAATTTTGGTTCACCAAAGGAGTTAGTCAATCACCAATCATCGATGTAGTGTTGGGAAATCAATGGTCCAGATTGATTCGAGTTGGAAATTGATGGTGGAGATTCATTTGTGGGCCTGAGGAAGGTTTAGTGGATCAATGGCTCAGATTTCACCTAATTTTGAGATCAACGACTCAGATTAAAATATTGTTATAACAGCAAAATAGTCAATTTTCTACAAATTTTTCCAGTTTTGGAAGATCATCAACTTGCAGGGTCATTTTGAGTCCCTAAACAATGTATTTAGGTGTTCAAAATTTTGAAACTGTAAGTTTCATAGGCACCACATAATTTTTTTGTATATTAAATAAAATAACTCAGAGAAATATTTCCAACGAGCTATCCTGAATGAAAAACAGAACTCGTATGATAAAGTTACAACTGAACAATCATAGAGTATAATTTTCAGTACCATCTTTCTTCCAGAGGGCATAACTCCTTTCTTAGAAGTCCATTTTGGGAATGAGAGTAGTCTATGGAAAGATTATGACCCATAAAATTCAACCATGGAGCCATATTTGGAACCTGGGTATGAAAAAATGTGCAGGAAGAGAAAGAAGACACATGTAGCATACACGGATAAAATGGGAAAATAGTCTAAACTTCATCAAACCATAACTTCCAATTCGGAGCTCATGTTTGAGAAAATGAATAGTCGTTGGAAAGGTATTAAGGAGGAGAATAAATTTATCCACCTAAAATTTTGATTTGGGCTCTAAAACCTCTCATAAAGTAATAAAGTAAATTCTACAATAGTAAAAATAGAGCAATGAGTGGGAATTATAGCTTGTGAATGTCTTATCTTTACACTTAAAACTCAAAATGAGACAAGATTATAGCCAGGGGAAAGATATTTCAAAGAGGAATGTTTGTAAGGTATCATATTTTGAATTAGTGCATTTTTATCTTTGTAAACTGAGATGAAGAATAACCTATAATATAATTAATGAAATGTTTTATAGTATGCATGTGCTAACAATAATTATTACATGCACATTTCTTGCATAATTAGAGGTACAAGAAAAAAATTTGGTTCTTATATGAGGACTGGGGTTATGGAAGATGCCCAGTGATATTATAGCCATGAAGAGGAGGTCAAAGGTCTGCATGTCAACATGGGAAATGATGAGATAAAGTCTAATGAAAGAAGAGGTAGGCATGAGCCTATAAGTATGAGAAGTTTGCAGAGAGAAGTGCAGAGCTATAGAGATGATAATTAACATATACTAAAATATCAAGAATAGATACTTCAAAGTATGAATATTCTACAGAGGAAAGAGAAATTTTTTTTTGGCACAAATCAAGAAATTAGTGCTAGACAAGTGCCCGCATCCAGATCCCATAATATAAGCGATGATCATGGGAATTGTTAGCACTTTGTAAATCTTTCTGGTTGTCAAAACAAACGACAGGGGTAACTATTGCAACCAGCTTTAGAGATGAGGCACTAGCCTACTCAACTCAGAGAGGGATCTCTCATGTCACTTGATATATCTATGGAAATCGATGGCTAGATTTGGTTTGTTTTGGGGATTTTTAATAAAGTTGTTGGCAATGAAGGGGAAGAACAATATGGGCTATGGAGTCAAAATTCTAAAATTGAATGAAAACAATGGTCATCCAATTGAACTCTCCAGAGGATAAAGGCTAAATGAGGCAATGAATCTGAGTTATAACTTGAATTTAATCTGAGTGATAAGAGGAAAGAGAAACAAATAACTGCATCAGAGCATTACAGGAATGAATTTTGAATTAGCTAAGAAGAAACATACACAGTTTAAATTGCTTAAGCCAAGAGCATCAAATGATGAATTCTGGTCCTTTAAATCTCCAATTTAAACAGAAGAAAAATGTGTATGGCATAAAAGATCACAGGAAACACATACAATGAGGGAAGAAAAAGATCATATCACTACCAATTAGAATATTTTCATAAACAGTTCAAAATGCTTCTGCATATGTATTCAATTTAGTCCTAGAAAAATTACAATAGAGTCCAGAACCACCAAAATTGTGCCCATGCACTTCTGCCCATCTCTAATACACTCAAAACCTCTAACACTTCTACCATTTGAGTTCCTTCAGTGTGCAACCGGTTACAATAACTGAAATGAAACGTTTCAGCTTCTAGAATGATTACAAATGATAGTTTTCAGAACAAAAAAAAAAAAAAAAAACATTTCATGATCCCTACAGATTCCTCTGACGCTTCAACTCCTTCCTCTGCCATGTTCTCTTTGAAATTTCACTCATACTCTTTCAAATATAATTGCATTTATCCATATTCTCATTAAACATTTGGGAATAATATATTTGAAATAAAAATAATTCCCAAATATTTTCTATCCTGGAGAATTAAATTTCCATAGTTTAATTCATGCTTGTGGTCTTTAAAACCATGTCTTGTTTTGCCCAATTCACCATTCACTGTAAAACAAATTTATTGTTACTATTTCCCATGAAAAACATTTACTGTGTAATGTTTTTACCAATTTACCATTTCATTGTGGAAAAAACATTTACTGTGTGTTTTTCCAATTTATTGTCTTTGGCAAAATACCTTTTATCTTCTTCTTTTACTTTTGTAAATCTTTGGATAAAGAATTATCCAAGTCTTGGTTCATGTGAATCTTCCAATTTAAATCTTTTGCATGGAAATAACATTAATGTGTAAAACTTAAATCTTACCTCCGTAAAACCTTTTCACCATGAGGAGGAATTTATTTTATTGGAAATTTCATAATCATTATTGAAATGCATTCCCGGAAAAATGCCTCACATAAAAAATATAATAAATGCTTGCATTTATTATATCGGGTTTGAGCTAAAAGTGGTTTAATCCAAACTATTTTTACCTTCGATGTGCTCCACGTAAAAACACGTGTCCACCAAATAAACCACGGTAGTTTTCCTCGGTCCGTCTTCACATAATTAACCTCCTCGTTACTTTAATCCCCGATATGTATGTGTGGGCCCCATCCAACCTTTGACTTTTCCATATTATAAATTGAGATTTGTGCACACGATTTGACGTGATTTCATAAATTAAATATTGGATTAAATATTAATATAAATATAAAAATATTTATATTAATAATAAAAAACCCTTTTTTTCTATTTTTGAAGGACTTTGGACATATGAGGATTAACACATGATTTTTTGGATGGGATTGTTGGACACACCTACCACACTTAGAGGGGGGGTGAATGAGTGTGGGGCTCTTTTCCCAAAACTTCCCTCTTGCACAAAAACTCATCAATTAGCATTCAACATTTATTCATTACCCATTGTTGTCATTTATAACCAGTTAGATGTAGGCACATATTAGCAACATATATCAGCAATATATCATCAACAAGTCATCATCACAATGAACACAAAGAACACAAGATGTATGTACAATTTTCTTTTTATTACGGACTACAATCCTTGGAGTTTATCAACAACAAATCTACAAGAGCACCAGCTCTATATGTAAGACTCAACTTACATTCTCAGCACCAACTGAGATGAGGCAACAATCCTCAATAGATATCAATTTGTCAACAGGTATGCGACCTGTCAGTGGTGCAGCTCGCATGTGCACACGTCCTGGCTCACTACAACCCGTGTGTGAACGCGGCTAGTGTATAATGAAACAAGCATATGCTTCTAAGAAACTAGGGTTTTTCTTTTCTTCACATGCTCAGATCCTCTGCAACCTGCAATCACTTTCTCTTCTGTCTTCCACTGTCCAAACTGACCCACAGCCAGTCACAACACATCCAAGCTCTCCAATAGCTTGCTCATGCTCCACAACAAATCAATATGAATGCTATCTCAATCATGTATAAATAACTAGTATACCATAGCAATCATGTCACTACTGAATCACAGGAGTGTTGCTCACTCCATCAACCAAACTGAGCCACATCATAGAAGCCATACCAAGAATTCCCTAAGCATTCACAACATATCAAACAATAGTATCTATCAAGACAATAATGTAACCATACCAGTGTCTTAGTGATAGATCTGAGGCCATAGAATGCAGATCTGGAACCTGCCTCATCATCCAAGAGCTTGGCACCAACTCAAACACAAATCTCCATGAGGTTATTCAGTCCATGCTCCCTCTACACAGTCAGCCCATGTGTACACTCACCATATACACAGCCAACCCACATGTGCATGCACCCTATACATAGACAACCTGCGTGGGCATCAAAAAATAGGGTTTTATGTGACTCCGAGACTTTTGTCGTCAAGATCTCCGACATTGCCGAAACTTTGATGCATCCATAAGATCCTCCTCTTGCTCTCTTCCTCAGAATAGATCTTCAATCATGCTCAAGAGATCCACACCAATAAGATTCTCTCACAAGAATCTCTCCATCAATACTCCAAAAGATATTACCAAGAAGCTCTCCATTGATCCACAAAAGGGATTCTCATCAAATGTACATTTTACAAGAGATCCTAGCTTCTTATTTATACTTTCATCTTCTAGGTCACTTAACCCATTTTTAGGTTACTTAACCCATTTCTAGGTCACTTAACATATTTTCCTGATTTTAGGGTTAACCACTTTGCATGAATAGAAAGTTCTCCAATACTTTATCATGTAAACATTCCTTCTTGATTTTGTCACTTTACTTTATCATTTAAATAATCCATTTTGATTTTGTCACTTTACTTTATCATTTAAATAATGATTTCTTCTTTTCAAGAAAATTTTTTGACCTTTTGGGGCTTCAAGCCTTCATATGGGGGTCTTCCAACTTCATAAGGCCATAACTCTCAAACCGTGAGGAGTTATGTGACATTCCACATACCACCGGAAATGGAATGTCAAGCACTATCCATCTAGGATAGTTTCACCAACAACTTCATTGATCTTCATCTCATTATTCCACATACAAGTGTGGGTCCTCCAACCATTCTCCTAGGATAAATCAATTCGTAAAGCGTCTTCCCATGAGGGCTTTCACCATAAGGGGACCACTTTGGAGTTCATCCATTTGTGCACCTTATTAACCATGACAAGACAATAATGATTCATCTTTGTAGCAATTAACCACTGCATCATATATATCAACTATGCATCATGTATCAATGACAACTCATTGATCCATCTTCATCAATGCATCATAGCAATGATCCATATTTATCGATTGGTTTCCACTTGGACATATATCATTCTCATCAAGGGCATCATATCAACCAATTACTTGACATCAATCAAACCAAACCATTTACATATGATCCAACAATCTCCCAAATAATCAAACCATTGGCATCAATGACAACATGATCCAATAGGGATAAGGGTGCTTAATAAAAGGCATATTTTTTATTTTCAATGGGAATATGAAAATAATGGTAAAAATGAATGAAGTTATGGAACTAAGAGATTTAGATAGGAATTAAGGCTAGGTATAGGCTTGGGATATTTGTCAAATTTTTTACTTATGGAGGACATGAATATTTTGGATGACCAGTTGAGCGAAGGATTTAGGTGATCGGAGCTTGATGGAGCTGGTGAAAAATTTTGAAAGTTTGAGGGGAAAAATAGCATAAGGACAAGACGCTTTGGGAAAAATTGATACAAATTAGCAGGTGATAACATAGGCTTCTATTGGGGATGTTATCCTCCCTATGAGGTAGCAAAGAATAGTAGACCGCGTGCCTGATCCATTGGGCTGCTCCCAAAACATGTCTGTGTACCCTGCTCTGACCTGTCACCAGTGTCTGCTGACAACCAAACTCTACACATTGCTCTCAACTAGATATTGAATACTGAATACACTGCTAAAATCTGACTATACACACTACTGGAAATCCAAACTGAAAAATGCTTGACCAACAAGCTTATTTTCACACTCCTATCTACTCTAAAACTGTTGAAATGAATACTCAATCAAGTGATACTGAAGTGCCATTGAAACCAATCAAGCAATTGGCTTCTCATTTTTTCTCTGCTCACATCTTTCTTAAGCAGGTAGACAAATGTAAATAATGGCAACTGAAAGCAAAGGTTGAATCCAAAACTTGAACTTATGAATGAAAAAAACTCCTCCTTCACTGAAGGCTGTAATAATATGGCTACAGGATCTTGAAAACCATGAAAAAACATTTCTTCTTGATGAGCAAAAACATAAAGACAAGCCTCTTTAATAAGTGTTTGTTGTTCTTTCTCTATTTCTTTAGTTCTGAGAATATTTTCTAATGAAATTGCAACAACAGGTTTGTCTACTTCTCCATGCATCTCAACAAAAAATTCATACATTCTTGAACATCTTCAAATATGACAGCCATATTATGTGCATCCTCTTGTTCATCAAACAATTTTGATTTGGTTTCATTAAACTTCTTGAAATTTTCTTGAGGACTGTCATTTTGACTTTCAAATGAATTAATAGAAATAAGTTCCTACTCATAATCTTCTTGCAAATGTGAAAATCTAATAGCATTCACTATTTCACAGTTTAGAGTTCCCATGGATGCATTTTCAAAACCATGATTTTCAAATGAATCAAATAAAACCATTGCCTCTTCATTATCTTTCTGTATTTCTGATTGAAAAATGGCATATGTTGTTTTGTTGCTTTCCAGAAGCTCTATGTCATTTGTTTGTTCATTGTTGTATGTTTCCATAGATGCATTTTCAGAATCCTCATCCATGTCTAGGCCACTTAGAATTTGAACAACCATATCATTCATAGGGGGCGAAAGACAACCTTGAAACACTTTGTCTTGCTGAAAATATTGTTGAATATCTTCATCAAGTTCAGGGGAAGGACAATGATTTTCATCAACAATTTCTTGATCAGCTTCACCTTCAACCAAAGGAGGGGCTACTATTTGTTGTTGGGCTGAATATTCATAAAGGGCTTCTATGATTTCATCATTCATACACTCTTCAATTCCAAAAACATTTTCAAGGTACTTAATGAAATGTTCACAAAATTCACAACAATATTCAAACACCAAGGATGAAGAATTAGATTCTCCATAATTCTTAAAGAATGTTATATGGAAATCTTTAAGAGGGTATAAGTTGCCTGGTTTTAAACCTTCATACCATAATCTTGCTCTCCCCTCTAAAGTAGCCATAAACATTTTCATCAAACAATCCTCATGAAATTCAACCCCCAACTTACATATGTGCATGTTGTTACACATTATTTTCGTCATCCCTATGATCGTTAATGATGTAAACCTATATGTTGCCTTCAGAGGGGTCAGTGGCCTGAGTTCCTGAAGAGAGAAGGGAGAAGAACTTTTCCTAAGAAAAGAAGTTGCATTTTCCTTTGTAAAAACCCTATAAAAAAGGAAGTTCTCAAGCTGCCTAGGGTGAAAGAATGCCTGATTCTCGTAGGTTGCATCATATCTAGGTCGCAAGGAGTTCACAGTCTGCTCTATAGGCAGGGTGCGAGAATGCTTACATGTCGGAAAAATGAGTGTTTTCTCGAATCTTCTAGAAGGAGAAACTTCCATGGTGAGGTGGCATCCGAATGGTTTGGATCTTACTCACTTTCATGATTTAGTGGGATCATCCTAACCTCCTCACCTTATTCTCTTCAGCTTATAAAAGGAGAGGAGCTCTCATGGAGAAGGGCTAAGTGGGATTTGGCTTGGAATTATTAGTTTGGTTAGAGTGGTTTTGAGTTTTTTCTTTGTCAATATAGATTGTGAATACTATCAGATCTGTGCTCTCAGAACTCTTGGAGTGAAAGTGTGTGGGGAACGAAGGACAGTTGGAAGGGACCTTACAACATCAAGGCCATGGTTGTAATCTCTCTTTCACATTTAATATGGTACAGTAATATGATTCTTTCCTATAAAGCTTGTTGTGTTTTATTGTATGATTCCTTGATCACATACATAGGTTTATATTGAGTTTATGCTATTACTATCACTTTCGTTGGTTGTGTTCTTTTGTAGGATCATCATTGTATGAGTGTTGGAATGGAGCTAGGATGGCAATGGCAAGAGGAAGCAGAATTTAAATGGTATGTCACCCATCCCTCTTTAGTTAGTAAATTCAATATTTAAAACTTAAGGAAAGTGTCATGCTCTAGTGTGTTTTGTTCTAGATCGAGGTGGATCTAGGGAGATCAATTAGTGTCCATACCTACCAATTTGTCCGATAACAAAATTGGAGACCATATTGGGGAACAGATTGTTTCCTAGTTAGTCTAGTTTCCCTTGCTTTGATTGCTTGTTTTTTGGTTTCTGAGTCTGTGGGACATCCATCTAGACTCTCTGGATCTAGAAGTTCACTTAGATTCCCTATCCTTTTTCAAAATTTTATTTGATTACAGACATTCTTGCACTGTACCTCTCTATAGCTTACGAAAACCATTAATTTCCGCACCCTACTGTTAGATCCAGTGCGAACTTATCTCACCCTACCAGTGTCTAGCCTTCGAGAATACCTAATTCTCGCACTGTACTCTACTACTAGGTTGCGAACTTGTTTGTCAACTTTTTTGGATTGGGTCTTGTCATCTTTTGATGACCCAGTTTTTCTTTGATCAGCTCGATTGAGCTTTTGGACCCTATATTGATCTGTTTACAGTCTGCTTGACATTCTTTGAGTTGCTTTTAGCTATCTTTGCTTTATGTGGTTTTGAAGGATTAGTCTCTTTCTTTGAGTGTCTTTCAATTACAAAGCGTGTGTTTTCTTTAGGATTGTTTAGGGAAAGATCAGATTTCTTCTGAATAGTTCGCTTTAAAAGAAAACTTTTAGTTTGGGTTTCTTTGTTTTAAGAAAGTTCATTATTGCTTTTAGAGAAATTTTTGAAACAAAAGGATTTAATTTCTTTCTTTATATTAGATTGGGGGCATCCTTGCATTTGAAGTAGCGAAATTGCATGATTCTTGGCATTTTTTTTTATCTTAAATTATGAAAAATTTCCCCCTCATGGCCGACAGGGGCCATGAATCGTGCATTGGTGTACATTACCTTTTT
The DNA here is from genome assembly GCA_009831015.1 of Picea engelmannii. NCBI lineage: Eukaryota > Viridiplantae > Streptophyta > Pinopsida > Pinales > Pinaceae > Picea > Picea engelmannii. The sequence continues at coordinate 434,372 of ML779316.1, forward strand.
CTCATTTCTTGAGAATATTGATATAGATGAATTTAATATATTTTGGGACATTGTGTATATGGGGATGATAAATGTTTTCTCCTTATCATAGCATAGCTTTCATCAAAATGAAAAGATTGCATATTCATCTCTTTGCATAACTTTCGAATCGATCAAAACACCATATTGTTCACGCCATTTTCCTTTTGAGTAACAATAGCCTTAAAGATAAATCGCTTATAAAAATTGATTAGACATTTTTATATTTTCTGGTAGCAAACCTACATTAGATTAGTTGTAGGGCTTTGGAATAGGTGTGAAAGATAAGTTTCCAAAGCTACAAACAAACATAGTATCTTGTGATAGGGAGAGTTAAATCCACTTACTTCATTTTGTCTCGGGAAGCTCTTCTCACACAAGGGTCAATCACGAGGTCGCATTGAGACTAACAGAGTTACTCACCCTACTTTGTTGGTCTTGGTGTAGAGGTTGCGTGTATTATGGGGGTCTCTTGAGAGGTATACCCACAATGATGAGTGGAAGCCTTTCAAGTTGAATTCGGGCTAGATACCCTACCCTTGCACGTGGATCGGACTGTCAATTGTTTCCCCAGGCATCACTGTAGTGATTGATAACATTAGTGGCCTATCTCTTTAGGTTCTTTACACAAGGTGACTGTGGAGGGGCAAGTCTTCATAGTACCTAGAATCGACGTTGGCCAAACTCACTCGAGCTCCTTGGAGGGTATACCCATGATTATGTGTGGGAGCTTGCACTAGGGTGTAAGTCCGTTAAGCAGGTCGTCAACGTAACTTTTCCACCTGCTCTATCTCAGCCCCTTCTTACATTGTTCCCGCAACGTTGGATTTCATCACCAACTAGTGTGTTCATTGTGAGAAGGTTTTGTTTGCTTGCTTGCTTACTAGATTTTTATCGTGTGCTGTTTGTTTTCCTTAGAGGACTCTAGATTGGATATTTATTTAATGGTGTCAGTTCCCGGAATGACCAATGAAGGAACCCCTGCTCCAGGGGAACCTTTTATTTTCCCTTCTTATGGAAACATTGGTCCTCCTCATATTGCTACTTTGAGCCTTCCAGGTCTCACAATTGGATTATCGATATGGTTGTTTTCCACTCAGATAATCCCGAATGTAGTTAGTGCTTCAGTCACAAGCACTTCCCCCCACAGGCATCAACCTCATGTTGATCCTTCACCTTATTCACCAATAAGGTCTTCTTCGCCTTCTTCGCATGCAAGGTCGCCTTCCATTTCATCTTCTTCGTCGAGTGAAAGTTCTGAAGCTAGTAACCCAATGAATAAGAAGAAGAAAAAAAGGAAGATTAAGAGGAAGAAAGATAAACAAGGGTCAAAGCTTCCAACCACTGGAAAACATGTTGGAAAACAACCAGTTACTGTTAATCGTGCTGGGAGTGTTGATGATGTCAAGATCACCCAAACAACCCGTAAGCCCAAGTACCCTTGCAATCTTTGTAAGGGTAGCCATCTTCTTAAGGATTTCCCTGGTCTATCCAAGGTTATAGAAGCATGGTCTACACACCCCTGCTAACCCATGTCGTTAGCCTCTGAACAACATTATGACGAACCCCCATCAACCAATCATGATATGGTTGGGAAGAAGAAAAGTAGAGTCAAGTTCCCATGTATGTTATTAAAAGGGATTCATCTCACTCACCTTTGTTCTCATATGGATGAAGCCTCAAAATTACTAGAAGACATGATTGTTTCACAGCCTCAACTTCCAGTTTCTTACCATAAGCTTTCTCTGAACCCCCCTATAGTTGATGGAATGATCACTCTGGTCCCTTCATCGGTCAATCCAGTTGATCATGTCATCAATCTGGTCACGTCCTTATTTGAACCAGTTGACAAAGTGGTTGATCTGATACCATCCTTGATCAATCCCGCTCTCCCCTCAAAGAGTGAAACTAATGTGGTTGATCTGATCCCATCCTCGGTTGATCCCACTCTCCTGTTAGAGAGTGTCACCCAAGTGATCGATCTGTTTCCACTTTTCGACCCCATTCTCCCCTTGGAGAACGCAACCCAAGTGGTTGATCTGATCTCGTCATCGGTTGATCCTACTCTCCTGCTAGAGAGTAAACCTGATACTTCTCACATTTTTCTCGTTGACATAGAACCTATCGTGTCGGGGGGCATTCCTCCTTCTCCCATGGAACCTCCTCCGAGTAATGAAGTCATCCTTTTTAATTGGGGTATGATAACTGGACCTCGTCTTCCCTCTCACATTCCTTTCCATATTACAGCACAGGTTTGTGGTCGGGACGTTCCTCAAACACTGATAGATGAAGGTTCGTCTGTTAGTATTTTTTCCTCTATTGCCTGGTAAGATTTGGGTTATCCTCCGCTTGCATTGGTTACGTAGAATCTGTTAGATTTTAACAGAAGAACTAGTCAACCTTTAGGGACCCTTCCTCAATTTCCTATAACTTTGGGAGGAAAAACTGTCTTTATTGATGTCATGGTTGTCCAAGACCCCTTGGATTTTGCTTTACTCCTTGGGCGAGATTATGTCTATGCCATGAAATATATTGTGTCTACTCTTTTTTGTGTGATATATTTCCCTCACGATGTATGAGTTGTGACTATTGATCAACTTTCATTCATTGACCCTGACTGGATTGACTCCCTAAATGGTTCTTATATGCAGACGGTATCACCCCCGCCACAGGTCAATTATGTGGCATTGTCGCCCATGGATTCAACTTCTGATGAATTAGATCCAGTAGTTGACATGGTGATCTCTTCGATAGGGTTGTTACAGCCTGATCTATTTACTCTTGTCGCGACCCTTGATTGGTTGTCCTTCCAGAGTGTGTTTCTTCCTTCCAGTGAAGACCTCTTGGAAGCCATGACCGAGTTTTGTCCCTTGACATGGTGTCCTTCTGGGGCATTGTCCTCTTGGAATCCATGATCAAGAAGACTCCGAGGATGGTTTTTGCATCTCTGTGGAAACCTCGTTAAAAAATGTAACAGAGGTATATGAGCATGATTTTCTGATTTCAAGCTCGTTAAAAAATGAAACCAGACTTGAGCATAGTTTTCTAATTTCAAGCTCATTAAAAAATGAAACCACTTCCGAGGATAGTTTTTGCGTGTCCGAGGAAACCTCGTTAAAAAATGAAATAGAGGTCTTTGAGCATGGTTTTTTGATTTCAAGCTCGTTAAAAAATGAAACCACTTACGAGGATAGTTTTTTCGTCTCTGTGGCAACCTCGTTAAAAAATGAAACATAGGTTACGAGCATAGTTCTTGTTTCTGTGTCAAGCTCATTGAAAAATGAAATAGTTTTCCCCCTCTCTATTTGAGTCAAGTCCTTCGTCTAGTATTTGAAGCTTCATTTCATTCTCCTTTGCAGTTGGATGAAATGAAGCTTGGGGGGCATTTGCCTCAACCTTTTGACTTCATGTTGAAGTTGAGCCTCTAGCTTCTTAAGCTGGGGGCTAAGTACCAACCATCCCTGTGTTATGCGTTGGGAAGTCGTAAGCATAGTTTTCTATGGTTCAAGCTTGTGTAAAAATGAAAACAATCCCGAGCTTAGTCTTTGTTCTTTCTCATGCTCGTAAATACATGAGAATAAGTTACCAAGCTTAGTCTTTGTTCTTTCTCATGCTCATAAATCAATGAGAATGTAACCGAGTATACTTTTATCACTTTTTCGGACTCGTAAAGGTTATATGAAAAATGAACCCCCTGGAGTTCCCTTTAAGTTCTTTTCAGACTCTCTAAACATGAAAAGATTGTTGAACAATCTTTTTCTTTTCATGCTCGTAAAAGTATTTGAGGAAAACATTCGGTGAGCGATAGTTTATCACTTTTTCGGTCTCGTCGAACTAATTTATGAAAAAGGAACTGGGAGAGTTCTCTTTAAGTATTTTTCTGACTCTATAAATATGAAAAACCCCCAAATTTTCTTTCTTTGGACTCGTAAAACAAACAACGAAAGGCCTATATGGGACCAAACCACTCCTTCCTAGGTTTCATTAAACCTACTCCGAGGGACTCGTCCGAATGATGACCTTACATTACAAGCATATGTTATCCTCCTCAAGCTTGCGTAAAAATAAAGAGGTACTCGCCAAAAATGGTGGGGGGAAATTTGGGAAAGAAATGTGTCTAAACCTGTATTCCATGGAAGAGTCGCTTTTTGAACATGACACCCTTTCACTCACTTTGTGTCTAAGTTGGAAAATCCACTTGTCTCTTTATCATACTCCTTTATAAGATTACAAATTGGTATGTGATCCCTGTTGATCGAGTCAGTTTTTCCAAGACATTTGTCATGTCATAAATATGTTCAAAGATAAGTTCAACCCTGAAAGCCTTCTATTGCATTGGCCATTTCTGCAGTCCTTAAGCCTTCCATTGTGTCGGACATCCCTGAGTCAGTCCTGAATCACTTGTTACTCTGATCCACTTAAAATATTGTTACCCATTTCATGTCATTGATGTGGGATATATTAAGGCCCTCCTGTGACGAGTCTTTTCCTGTCGACTTCAACTCATTATCTAGGAATTAGACTTAGAAACTAATTGGTACCTTGGAACTTGCATGCCTCAATGGCAGGTTTCCTTGCTTTCGACAGTGGGTTTTCATTATTGACCCCTGATCGAGAGATTCCACCGAGTGTTCGACCTCAACTCATTGATTCACATTCGTTGGATTGTACTAGTGTACCTTGGGAGTCATTGACATTAATGGTGATTTCCATCACACTTGTTAATGGTATACACTAATGACTAGTAATCAAGTGGTTTCTACCATGTTCGACTTCGACACATGTATTTACATGGTTAGATTCGTACTATAGAGTGGTGGATATGAAGACCCGGGATCTTTTCTGATAGATTCAGGTTGCGTTGGAGTATATTCAGATTGTATTGGTGCATAGATCCACAGTGTATGTCTATTGTCTATGTTCAAATTTAAATCTTTAACACATAGATCCATAGTGTATTTTTGGTGGCTATGTTTAGATTTGAGTCATATCGGCATGGATCCACAGTGTATGTTTGGTGGCCATGACCTGTCTTACTTGACATGGATCTTCGCATGTCAACATTTATGCTTTGAGTCATTTGTATTTTGAGTATGGGAATGCCTACCTCAGTGATGATATATTATTGTACTGTATTTCCTTGTTTGTTGGTAGGTTTCCGACCGATTGTTCCTTGTTCCCTACACACACTCGACAAAGTATTCCAGCTATCACTCTGTTCTAACTTCATAATTTGGGAGGCTCTCTGTTACACATTATTTTCATCATCCCTATGACCGTTAATGATGCAAACCTATTTGTTTCCTTAAGAGGGGTTAGTGACCTGAGTTCCTGAAGAGAGAAGGGAGAATAACTTTTCCTGAGAAAAGAAGTTGCATTTTCCTTTGTAAAAACCCTATAAAAAAGGAAGTTCGCAGGCTTCATTATAGCTAGGGTGCGAGAATGCCTGATTATCATAGGCTGCATCATATCTAGGTCGCAAGGAGTTCACAGTCTGCTCTATAGGTAGTGTGCGAGAATGCTTACACGTGGGAAAAATGAGCATTTTCTCGAATCTTCTAGAAGGAGAAACTTCCATGGTGAGGTGGCATCTGAATGGTTTGTATCTTAATCTCTTTCATGATTTAGTGGGATCATCCTATCCTCCTCACCTTATCCTCTTCAGCTTATAAATGGAGAGGAGCTCTCATGGAGAAGGGCTAAGTGGGATTTGGATTGGAATTATTAGCTTGGTTAGAGTGGTTTTGAGTTTTTCCTTTGTCAAGATAGATTGTGAATACTATCAGATCTTTGCTCTCAGAATTCTTGGAGTGAAAGTGTGTGGGTAATGAAGGATAGTTGGAAAGGACCTTACGACATCAATGCCATGGTTGTAATCTCTCTTTCACATTTAATATGATACAGTAATATGATTCTTTCCTATAAATCTTGTTGTGTTTTATTGTATGATTCCTTGATCGCATACATAGGTTTATATTGAGTTTATGTTATTACTATCACTTTGGTTGGTTGTGTTCTTTTGTAGGATCATCATTGTATGAGCATTGGAATGGAGATAGGATGGAAATGGCGAGAGGAAGCAACATTTAAATGGTATGTCACCCATCCCTCTTTAGTTAGTAAATTCAATATTTAAAACTTAAGGAAAGCGTCATGTTCTGGTGTGTTTTGTTCTAGATCTAGGTGGATCTAGGGAGATTAGTTAGTTTTCGCACCTATCGATTTGTCCGATAACACATGTGAAATCTAATCAAGTGCAAGGCAACATCATTTCCTTTCCCATCTTTGAATTTAGAAAAATAGTTTTGCCAATTTATGTGAGGAATACGATTTGGAAAGCTAGGAATATGAGATCGATTCATTGGAGCATACCTTGCAGATATTGAACTCATCCTCGAAATGTGGAGTCGCCAACAATGTTTTGGAATATGGATTCTTCATTAAGAATGGAGTTGCTAGTGAAAATTCAAATTTATGGATTCTTCTACCAGTGGAATCACCTTCAAACTGATTTCTGATGTGTGGAGTCGCCATAGCAGGAATACACCCAATATGTGCCTAAGTGTCTGATGCTCTCAGAACTTAGAACTCAACCATGTTGTTCTTCCCAGGGAAAATTTTTCAATTTCATCCCCGACAACAGTGCCAGAATGTTAGCACCCTATAAATTTGCTCGGTTGTCAAAATAGATGAGAGGGGTAATTGTTGCAACCAGCTTTAGAGCTGAGGCACTAGCCTACTCAACTCAAAGAGGGATCTCTTGTGTCACTTGATATATTTATGGAAATTGGTGGCTAGATTTGGTTTGTTTTGGGGATTTTTAATAAAGTTGTTGGCAATGAAGGGGAGGAACAGTATGGGCTATGGAGTCAAAATTCTAAAATTGAATGAAAACAGTGGTCAGCCAATTGAACTCTCCAAAGGATAAAGGCTAAATGAGGCAATGAATCTGAGTTATAACTTGAATTTAATCTGAGTGATAAGAGCAAAGAGAAACAAATAACTGCATCAAAGCATTACAGGAATGAATTCTGAATTAGCTAAGAAGAAACATACACAGTTTAAATTGCTTAAGCCAAGAGCATCAAATGATGAATTCTGGGCCTTTAACTCTCCAATTTAAACAAAATAAAAATGTATATGGCATAAAATGTCATAGGAAACACATACAATGAGGGAAGACAAAGTTCATATCACTGCCAATTAGAATCTTTTCATAAACAATTCAAAATGCTTCTGCATATGTATTCAACTCAGTCCCAGAAAAATTACAATAGAGTCTGAAACCACCAGAATTGTGCCCATGCACTTCTGCCCATCTCTAATAAACTCGGAACCTCTAACACTTATACAATTCGATTTCCTTCGGTGTGCAACCAGTTACAATAACTAAAATGAAACATTTAAGCTTCTAGAATGATTACAAATGACAATTTTCAGAAAAAAATGTTTCATGATCCCTACAGATTCCTCTAACGCTTCGTCTCCTTCCTCTGCCATGTTCTCTTTGAAATTTCACTCATACTCTTTCAAATATAATTGCATTTATCCATATTCTCATTAAATATTTGGGAATAATATATTTGAAATAAAAATAATTCCCAAATATTTTCTATCTTAGAGAATTAAATTTCCATAGTTTAATTCATCCCCGTGGTCTTTAAAACCATGTCTTGTTTTGCCCAATTCACCATTCACTATAAAACAAATTTACTGTTACTATTTCCTATGAAAAAACATTTATTGTGTAATGTTTTTTCCAATTTACCGTTTCACTGTGGAAAAAACATTTACTATGTTTTTCCAATTTACTGTCTTTGGCAAAATACATTTTATCTTCTTCTTTTACTTTTGTAAATATTTGGATAAATAATTATCCAAGTCTTCATTCACTTGCATCTTCCCATTTAAATTGTAACGAACATTGATTATTAAGTATAATTAATTTAATAATATAATCCTAAAAGATTAGCTAAACTGTATTTATGTCTTAAAATAACATTTCTAATTGATTATTATTAAATAGTTGTTCATGATGGTTAATGATTGATTTAATTATTAATTAATTCATTAATTAATAAAGTATTAAATTAAAGGTGAATAATAAAATATACTATTAATTTAAGTTACGAAACATATTAAGGAATGGATAACATATTAATGGATGGATAACATATTAATGAATGGATAAGATATTTAATGAATGGATAAGATATTTAATAATGGGATAAGGTTTTAGGTAGGGGAGTAAATGAAGGGAAGGCGGTGAAGGAGGAATAAGGGGGGGGGGGAGGAGTTGGGAGGAGAATTCATTCTACGGGAAGTTGGCCATGATTTTGGAGAGCTCTGAGTATTGTAGAGAGCCGAGAGGGGCTGTGAGATTGGTGCGCTCAGATTGAGGCACGGGATTTTCTGGTTGTGACATATTGATCAAGCAGGCACCGAGTTGCTAGAGGTTTTGGGCTCAGAGGTCCAGGATATCCGTAGATATCCTGGAGCTAGGTCGTTTTCCTAGTTGGCAGGGTGGACAATAGTTTTGGGCAATTATTTTTCTGTGTTTGCAACAGGACTGGACTGTGTAGCAGGTAGCAGGAGAGCAGCAGCAAGGCAGCTGGCAACGGAAATTAGCATCAGAACCGGGTAACCTGTTAAATTACGCATTTATTTTACTCTTCTATGAAGTCGTTAATCTTTGATGAATCTAAATTACTAAAGTCGCTGGTATGAATATCAATATTATGCTGAATAGATATTGTCTTAGTAAAGAAATAAATTGCTTATGAGGATAACGATGTTTATATATATATATGGGCATTACATTTGGTATCAGAGCTATCACATAAATCTTCTGCATGGAAATAACATTAATGTGTAAAACTTAAATCTTACCTCCGTAAAACCTTTTCACCGTGAGGAGGAATTTATTTTATTGGAAATCCCATAATCATTATTGAAATGCATTCCTGGAAAAATGTCGCGCATAAAAAATATGATAAATGCTTGCATTTATTATATCAGGCTTGGGCTAAAAGTGGTTTAATCCAAACTTCTTTTACCTCTGATGTGCTCCACGTAAAAACACGTGTCCACCAAATAAACCACGGTAGTTTTCCCCGGTCTGTCTTCACATAATTAACCTCCTCGTTACTTTAATCCCCAATATGTATGTGTGCCCCCCATCCAACCTTTGACTTTTCCATATTATAAATTGAGACCTTTGCCCATGATTTGACGTGATTTCATAAATTAAATATTGGATTAAATATTAATATAAATATAAAAATATTTATATTAATAATAAAAAACCCTTTTTTTCTATTTTCGAAGGACTTTGGGCATATGAGGCTTAACACATGATTTTGTGGATGGGATAAGGGTGCTTAATAAAAGGCATATTTTTTATTTTCAATGGGAATATGAAAATAACGGTAAAAACAAATGAAGTTATGGAACTAAGAGATTTAGATAGGAATTAAGGCTAGGTATAGGCTTGGGATATTTGTCAAATTTTTTACTTATGGAGGACATGAATATTTTGGATGACCAGTTGAGCGAAGGATTTAGGTGATGGGAGCTTGATGGAGCTGGTGAAAAAAATTGAGAGTCTAAGTGGAAAAATAGCATAAGGACAAGACGCTTTGGGAAAAATTGATACAAATTAGCAGGTGATAACAGGAATGATAGAAAATAAAGGAGTATGATAATGTGCCATCATTCCACCAAGAAATCCACTAGGATATCTCATGCAAGTTCAGGTCTCGGGAGCATCCCAAGCCTGTCTTATGTTTGGAGCTAGAGGAGAAGGCCTGATGCATAAATATAGCAAGGTGAACTTAGGAAAAATCAAGCCACCAACTTTCAATGTTGAGCACATGAAAGGAAAAGAGGCCAAGGCCTAGATGTTGGAGATGAAGAAATATTTCTAACTTCATGATTACCCCTCAAGGGTAGAATCAATAATTTCAACCCATCACCTGCAAGGAAAGGAAGCCATGTGGTGGGATCAAATTAATCAAGCCAAGCACCTTGATGAGAAGAATATCTCATGTAGGCAATTCAAAGTATATTTATAAGATAAATTATCTATAAAATTCCATGGATATTCCACTTGAACAGTTCGTCACAACAAATTTGATAAACAAAAGCAAAATCTACCTATGAAGGTTAAATTCCTTTAGATTTCCAAAATATTTAGTTATTGATTTTATGCTTGTGCATGAAATAGATAAAATGTGGAATATGGAGAACAATAAAGTACAATCACACACCATCCATAAAATGACACAAATATTTTCTCTGGAAAACCATTACGAGAGAAAACCCATCTAGAAGGTGAGGTTGATCTGCTCTCTTTTCTCTGGTATGGAAATAATGCAAGTACAAAAGAGAATGAACTCACTATGGAGTTACTTGAGACTTGTGGCTTGTTAATATACTACCAAACATTAACCCCCTCTGTTATGCTCTCTAATTTCCCACTCCCAATTGTTCTTCTCTGCTATGGAACAAAATACAATAACATCGAATGGAACCCCTTCTCCTCTTAGTGGTCTGGTATTTAACATAGCCCGATAGCCATCTAGGGGTAGGTTTTTTACTTCCTCAACCCTCAATTGTGGTAGGTTTTTGAACCTTCTAGAATATTCTTGAAATTCCTCATGTGGTTAGCCCCAAATGCATGAATAATGGGGATGATATGACATCCTCTCGTACCATGGTGGTCAACTTGCAGGAGGAATAATGTTTGCATGAACTCTGATTGATACACGATCTGCACCATTGGAAAGGTCTGAGAGTGTAGAAAATAATTAGGGGGGGTTGCACAAGTTATGATTAACGAAACCCAAAAAAATCCATTTAATAACTCAAAATGTCTTTGGAAGGTTTTGGACCTCAATTTTCCAAATCGGGTCCTGCCACTAAAATGACCCTGTAATTTGATTCCTCCAATTTTTTTCCACTTTGAAAGCGTCGAGATAGACGGAAAATAATATAATGAACCAATATGTATCAATGAGTACATGAAAAATTATTACTATGAAATGAATATGAAAGAGTTCTTTGAAATCAAGTTCAGAAGCATGACAATGGATGAATATGAGAAGAGATTCTTTGAATTGTTGAAATATGTGGACTTCATAAAGGATGATAAGGTAAAAACCCAAATTTTTCTAAGTGGGTTACCCTCTTTCTACAGTTAAAGGATACAATATGATAACCCCGAGACTTTGGACGAGGCCATAAGGAGATCAAATCATATTTATGAGTAGAGTAGAGGAAGGTTAGTTTTCCGAAAAAAATGGAATGACAAGATGAAAGGAAAAAGGGATCAAAGGAAGAAATATTTTAAGCCATGATTTTTTAAGAAAAAATCCCAAGCAAATATGTAAGGTCAATCAACACAAAATTAACACAAGACTATAGATTCACTTTGGAAAAGGCCAAGGAAACAACCTGTACAATGTTGGGGATGTGAGAGAAATCACTTATATAGGAACTACCCTCAGAAAGGAGAAATTATGAGGAGTTTTCACAACATTCATGAGGATGAAACAATTGAATACATGGGAGGAAACATGCCAAGGATTTATGCATCCTTAGACAACAAGCAAGTTGAATACCAATCCTCCATGATTGAAGTGGAAGGTAAGATTGATAACCAAGCCATAGAAATTTTAATTGATTCTAAATCTAGCCATAGTTACATAAACTCTAACATTGCTTGAAATATTTCACTTTCAAAGGAGTAAGAATAAAAAATCTTGGTTAGTTCAATTATCCATAGGTGCTAAGAGGAAAATCAATGAGCTATTTAAAAAATTTCCAATAAATATGAATGGACTCGGCACAAAGGTAGATGTTAACATCATACCATTAGGTTCATATGATTGTCTAATTGGCATGGATTGGTTGGAAAAACACCATGTTGTCCTAGATTGTTACAACAAGACAATCACATGTCTTGATGAAGAAGGGGAACAAGGCAAGGTTCAAGATGTTCCAAGAGTTGTAGTTATTAGAGAAATTTCATCTATGCAATTGGAAAAGAGTTTTAGGAAGGGATGTCATATTTTTGAATCCCATATAGAAGAGACAACCATAAATAAAGTGGCAAGAAATGAATATCATCTAATCTTGAGGGATGTTGAAGATGTTTTTGGGGAAATACTAGAACTTCCACCAAAGAGAGACATTGATTTCTATATTGATTTGGTGCCAAGAGCTTCCCCAGTGTCCAAGACACCTTACAGAATGGGAACACTAGAGTTGAAGGAGTTGCAAATGCAACTTGAATATTTTTTAAAGAAGGGGTATATACACCCAAGTGTGTCACCTTAGGTTTCCCTAGCATTGTTTGTAAAAAAACAATATGGAATCTTAAGGTTGTGTATTAATTTCAAATAGTTGAATAAGGTCACCATAAAGAACAAGTATTATTGACCAAGGATTGATGATTTATTTGATCAACTGAAAGGTGCAAGAATATTTTGCAAGATTGACTTGAGATCAAGTTATCATCAAGTGAGGATAAAGGAAGAAGATATCAGCAAGACAACATTCAGGACAAGATATGGACACTATGAATTCATGGTAGTGCCATTTAGGCTATCAAATGCACAATTGGTTTTCATGTGCATGATGAATGGAGTATTCAAGAAATACCTAGACAATATTGTAATTGTGTTCTTGGATGACATACTCATATACTCTAAGTCAAAAGAGGAACGTGAACATCATTTGAGAATGGTGTTGCAAGTTTTAAGAGAGCATAATTTGTATGCCAAGCTAAGTAAGTGCATATTTGATCCAAATAAGATGCACTACTTGGGCCATATTATATCAGTAGATGGCATAACAATTGATCCTGAGAAGACATAGGCCATTAGAGGATGGCCAATTCCAAGAAATGTTACATAGGTCATATTTTACATGGGTATTGTTGGTTATTACCAAAGATTCATAAAAGGATTTTCAAATATTGCAAGCCCAATCACTTTGTTGCAAAAGAAGGGAGTAAAATTTGAATGGAATCCCAAATGTGAAGAAATATTTCAGTAGCTAAAATACATTTTGACCAGTGCACCAATCTTGAAGATCGCAAATGAAGATGAAGATGTTTTGGTGTTCACTGATGCATGCAAGGAAGGGCTCGATGGAGTCCTTATTCAAAAAGTTCATGTGGTATGTTATGAGTCCTGAAAATTAAAAGAGTGTGAGAGGAATTACACTACATATGACTTGGAATTAGAATTCACTATTCGTGCATTAAAAATGTGGAAACGTTGCCTCATGGGGAGGAAATTTGAGCCAAGGATAAAGCATTGTGGTATGACGCATTTGTTTGGACAACCAACATTAAATGCTAAACAAATTAGATGGCTAGAGTTCATTAATGAGTATAGCTTTGAAATTAAGCACATCAAAGGAAAATAAAATCAAGTGGCCAATGCACTCAACAAGAGAGCACATGAGATGCATGTTGCAACCATCAACATGTATAGGACATATTTGAAATATAAAATTATTGTAGCAATAAATTCAGATCAACACTATTTACAAATAAAAGAAACATTACAATAAGGCAATTTACAACAAAAATTTAAAGACTTTGAGCTAAAATAAGACAAAATTCTCATTTATGAAGGAAAAATATACATGGTCAATTCCGGTGAGCTAAAAAATGCAATGTTGAAGGAAATGTACAATGTGCCATATGCTAGGAACCCAAGATATTAGAATTCAATTGTAGCTATACGAAGCCAACACTTTTGGCTAGTAATGAAGAAAGAAGTGGCTAATTATATAGCCATGTGCCTTGACTGTTAGAAGGTGAAGACTTAACATAAACATCTAGTTGGGATGTTACAACTATTGACCGCTCCATAATGGAAATGGGAGGTAGTCAGTGGATTTTATTACAAATATTCCTAAATAAGTGAAGCAACATGATTTCATCATGGTGGTGGCGAATAAATTGACTTAGGTTGCACATTTTATTCCAATGAAGACTACACACAAGGAAAAAAATATTGTAGAAATCTACATGAAGGAAGTTTCCAAGCTACATGGGGTGCCTAAAGCAATAGTTTCAGATAGAGATCCAAAGTTTACATATAAGTTTTAGAAATATTTGTTCAAAGGCTTTGGGACAAATATAAATCTCAATATAGTGTATCACTGAGAGTCATATGGGAAACCAAAGAGGACCGATAGAATAATCAAAGACATGCTCAAAATGTATGTGATGAACCAACCATCAAAGTGGGAAGATTATATCCACTTAGTGGAATTTACTTACAATAATGGGCATTGAGCCTCATTGAGAAGGATCCCATTTGAAGCATCATATGGAAGAAAGTGTAACACACCATTAAGTTGGGATAATGCAGTAGACATAGTTTTTATTGGGCCAAATTTGTTGAAAAAAATGAAGGAGCATATGACAAAGATCAGGCAGAATTTAAAGGCTTCCCATGATAGTGTTATAGACTTAATTTCCACCCTATAGGACATAGAGGAACCCATAAGAAGGTAGAATCCAAAATACATCATTTTCCTAAGGTTTATCCCATTTTTGGAGGTCCTTGTTGGACACCTAGTAGACAACAAGCGAGGCCCTCACTGGTCACTAGTATCTCAGCAAGTGAGGCATTGTTAAACTTATAGAATAGAGGAGTTGTGAGGTGATATGCAAGAAATGAGTTGGACATTCGTGTCAAGGGCCTATGAAATCACATCATTTGAGTCTCTATTGGTCTATAGAATATCTAGAATCGTCTCCCAAGCCTCCTCCAAGAGCTATATAACAAATTCAAGCCTTGGGAAATAAGAGGAAGAATTTAATAGTATTGTTATTCTTTCCAACTATAGAGGTATCCATCATCAGAACCAAAAGTCAATGAATCCTATACTGACCAAGGAGTTTCAAGGAGAGGCGAGGAGAAATGAATCAGAGGAAGATGCATCTTCATCAAGTTGAGGTATGATTTGGTATGTATTCTCCATGTCTTATTAACAGATCATTTGGTTTTCCCCTCATATCATTTATTTTCACTTAATGAATGATATATATGATTCATTCTTTTATATATTTGATTAGAATTATATTGGATCTACGATTATAATCCTTAGTAGAGAAGAAGTGAAGGTTTTTCTTGTCTTTTGTATAAAAGAAGCAGGTTGTGGAGCTTGGAGTTGGTGTTTCAGGACTGCAACAACCAAGAAATATGAAAGACCGCCTCAAGAAAGGTACAAAAATACTCCCCACTCTTTAGGATGATTATGAATCTATGTGTTTGAGTTTATATCAAGGAAAACTATAAGGAATCTACCCCCTTTCTGTCTAGGATAACTAGGCTAATCCTAGGGAGATCTTATTATGTATTCAGTGAGATCCCTGTGAGACTTTGTCCCATAACATATAGATAGAAAATTTATGCATACAAGAACAAATTTTTTAGATATTTTAAAGTGGGAAAACATGTATTTTTAAAAGTGAAAGCGAAGAGAAGTTTGCAAAGATTGGAAAGCTACCCAAAAATGACAACAATATATTGTGGACCTTTTGAAATGTTAGAAAATATAGGGTCATTTGCATACATTCTATCATTTCCTGCATCCATGAAAGTGTATAACATATTTCATGTGTCATCATTAAAGAAATATGTTCCTAACCCTAACCACATAATTGATTGGACTATGATCCAGGTGGAATACGAAGGGGATTTTCAGGTGGAACCTGTATGCATCCTAGAATGGAAATTCAAAGTATTCAAGAACAAATCCATAGGGATAGTAAAGGTTTAGTGAACCTGCTATGGTCATGAAGACGCAACACAAGAGCATCAAAAATACATACAGGAGGAATACCCACAAGTTTTTGTTAATTTTGAAGAAAACAAAATATAATAATTCAAGACTTTGTTTTTGGTAGCTAGAGTTCCAGAACCACATCTCAGAGTCCTATCCAACCTATGTTGGGGGCCCTAATAAAATAATAGTGTACCCTGATGGAATGGGATCAATGAAGGGGATACATTCCTTGGGTCAGTTGGTTGAGAGGAACAAGAGATTATGGTTGGAACTACTGCTAGAGTTGTAAAATTGCAAAAAAATTATTTCTTAGTATTATGATGTAAATTTATTCATGTATATCATCATAGTGTGCACCAAGGATGACACACAATTATAGGGGAGCGGGAATGTAACATCCCTGTTATAATCCCCAGTTTAATTAATGCTTAATGTAGATATAATGTATGGTTGTGGCCGAGTGATGTATATGCAAATTATATTTTTGAATTTTGTTAATAAAATGCGATTTCAACTGCAGGGGGCTATGGACAGAGATTGGGGGTGAATTAATCCACAAGAGAGGGGAGGGTGTAAGATAATTTCTAAGAGAAGGGGTCAAAGAGGGAATTATCCATGTCTATTCAATCAACCTACTTCCTAAAATTCGCTAATGATATATGAACCTTATAT
Organism: Picea engelmannii; assembly: GCA_009831015.1. Lineage (NCBI taxonomy): Eukaryota > Viridiplantae > Streptophyta > Pinopsida > Pinales > Pinaceae > Picea > Picea engelmannii. The sequence goes on from ML779316.1 coordinate 450,875, forward strand.
TTTTTTTGTTGAGTGTTGCCAAATCCAATCATTGAATGCATGTAAGAGGGTTGGTGTGAGAAGTCACATCCCATGTTTATTGGGAGCACTCAGCATGGGGGTTGATTATAATCATCTTGAAGAAGTCTGTAATTCAAGCAAGCAAGCCAAAGGAGAGGAAATTCATGTGGGCAGCTACATCAATTTTTAGACAAACATGTTTCACATGAAAAATAGGTAGAGAACAAGGAATAGGAGCTTTGGGGATAGAGCAACCATGGAGGGAAAATTATGGAGCATATTTGGAGTAGAATATTGAAGAGCCAAGTTTTTAGGCCTGAATAGTGAACTCATGTGTGAGTTTCATTGTAACAACAAGTGATTGATATTTTTTTTCTGGTAGTTTTCCTAGCAGTGAGGTCCCTTGAGTTTCTCAATAGTGAGATTCTTGCTTAGATGTACCAAAGAGACCCTGATAAACGAATGGGATTCTCAATGGACTAAGAGTAGTGAAGGGGTAAATTCCTTGGGTTGGGTAGGTTGAGAGGAAGAGAGCTAGTGGAAAATCGGGATAGTTGTAAGAGAATACCAACGAGTTGTAGGATTGTTTGAGCTATGAGTAGATAGTGAGAGACCACTCTATTTTATCGATTTCTAGCCCCAATTCGGGGGTGACTTGTTGGTGAGATATGGAATAAAAAGTCTATGGTTGGGTGGAAATTCCATCCCAATAAACTAGTTGCACAACCGTTTGTAAAATATATGTGTTTATCTTATTTCAATGTTGCATTATGAGTTTAATTATTGTGTATTAAATTTGTTTTTTACAATGATTTATATGTTGTTGTGTTGAGTTATTTAAACTACATTCATGTCATTTTTATCATATTGTAGATGCATCTAATTAATGGTATAAGATAGTATTTAAATATGTGTGTAATTTGTAGCTGGTAAGCTACATGAAATTTGTTAGCATAAAATTTTAATTTTATGAGTATTTCCACAGATATTGGACCTTAGCTAGGTCAGGGAATGTTACAGATGTAATATGTGAATTGTATTTTATGAATTTTAATTAATAAAATGTGATGCTAGTTGTTGGAGGATATGGACATATATGGGGGATGAGATTTCCACAAGAGAAATGAGTGTCTAAGAGGGGTCAAAGGGGGGAATTATTTATGGGTATTAATGCAAACTCACTTTCCTGAATTTTATTATATTGAGGAAAAACCTTTTATTTTTTGTTTGAATGTATGAGAGCCCAATCTTTGAATGCATGTAGGAGAGTGGGTGTGAGAAGTCCCATCCCATATTTATTTTGATCATGGAGCTGAGTATAATCAATTAGGGATGAGTGTGACTCAACTAGATTGGGGAAAATAAAGGAAATTCATATGCATAGAACAAATAGTTTTTATAGGCATGTTTTTTCATGAAAAACAATCAAATAACAGGGGAAAAAGAGAACTGGAGTTTAAGCAAGAAGGATGGGAAAATTTTGGAGCATTTCTGGAGATAAATACTGAAGAACTAGGTTGTCAAGTCTAAAGAGTGAATTCTTGTATGATTTGCGCTATAAAAACAAGTGATTGTTGTTGTTTTCCTAGTAATTTTCATTAGCAATGAGTTCATTTGAGTTCCCAATAGTGAGATTATTAGTTATTTGTTCCAAAGAGATCTGGATAAATTAATTGGATGCTCGATGGACTGATAGAAGTGAAGGGGTACATCCTTGGGTTGGGAGGGTCAAGAGGAAGAGAGCTGGTAGAAATTGAGATAGTTGTAAGAGAATACCAATGGGTTGTGGGATATTTGAGTTGTGAGTGGACAGTGAGAGACACCCTTTTCTTGTGGAATCCTAGCCCCAACTCAGGGGTGACTCACTATTGATATTTAGAACAACAAGTAAATGGTTGGGTGGAATTTCTGTCTTAGGAACTTGGTTGCACAATTGTTTTAAAAATATAAGAGTTTATCTGTTTTCTAAGTTAATTTATGAGTTTAACCACTATGTATTTTACTCTATGAATGAAAATGATTTATATGTTGTTGTAGATGAGTTTATTTGTTGCATTCATTCCATTTCAACATGTTGTAGTTGCATATAGTTAAACGGTATCAAACAATAGTTAAATCTATGTATAATTTGTAGTTGGTAAGCTACATGAATTTAGTTAGCATAAAATTTTCATTTTTATGTGTATTCCACATTGCAATGTTGCTCAATTAAGTTGGGGGATGTTACAATAACTCACTCACCTAATGTTGAAAATTTGACTTTTCAAAAGAAGGGAATAAAGGAGATGATAGGATTTCCAACTTCTAACCAATTTCCCCTTTCCACATTCTTTTTGATACCCTTCATAAAAACAAAAGTGAAAAAAGCTTGTTTGATGAGAAAAAATATAAATTTAATTTTTATATGTGTGGGGATCAAAATCAAATATTTTCATTTGTAGTACGATTAAAGACCCAAAAAAATCATTCAAACCTTTTTCAACATTTCCATATTCAATTAAGTTGGATAACAAAAATATGCACCAACAAGCCTCAAAGGTTGAGGTTTGGCTCTTGCATGGAACATTGTTTTACCAAATCTAATAATTTTTCTCACGAATGTCATCTATGACATGATTTTTAATCCACCTTATTAATGCCTTCCAAAATATTTCACAAGAAGTTGTTGTATCATGGAAAATGTGGCCTTAAACATCTAATGCACCAAGAGAGAAAAAGGTCTTTTAAATCATTGTCACGCTTCAAAATTTGGTCATGAGATTTTTACTAGAACAAAAGGGTTTGAATAACCATGGAAGATCCTTGAGATGGTATCTTGATGCTTATGATCAAGATTTCTCCTTCATCACCCTTTCATACAATAATCTTTCCATGTTTACCATTCAGTCTTTGACATTAACATCAATCAATTTTTAGACACAATCTTGTGGAACATCTATATGTGCCTTCACTTTTTTACACACCATAAGATCAATGCTAAATGTTGGACGTATCACATATATTCCCTTAGAATACCATATTATTATCGACTGACTTATGTCATCAATATGCAACCTTACTCACTTCTCAATCTGTGTGTCTTCACATTTTTCCTTTTATGATCGTAGTGATTGCTCTTTAGTTTTGAGGTTTTAAGCTTGTTCCTCCATTTCCCTATATGATGGTGATGTTTGTGCATACTACATCTTATATGGAACTGTAACATATTCTTGATCAATTTTAATCAATAATATTCAATCATTATCCAATAAATGTAAGAAGGAGAAAAGATTGATTGAACCATTCTCATGCAAGAAACAAGTGTAATGAAATCAAATTAAGGCCTAATCCAACTCATGAAAAATTGACACAAGTCATTAAACACACTACATTTAAGATCACAAGGGAAAATAAAACCTTAGCACTAGTATTCAAGAATCCACTCAATTGATAAAGATAATAATAAATCCATACCCCTCTAACAACATCAAATACATTTAAAAAATCTAAAAGAAGCAAAGACCAATGACAAGGCTTCAAAATAAAAAATTCAAAGACCCTAGGTCCGAGGACTTGATGCTAGTTGAGAGGCTCAACGGGAATTCACATTTGAATTAAATACCATATAATACACTTGTTTGATGACATGAGTGGAATCTATTTAATGATATTCATCTAAACCATTGGAAGATAATTACAATTTTGTTTCTCTTAATGAAATATGCTACAAGATAAGCTTTACATCTACATCTAAGTACACTATATGCATTGGGAAAATATTATGCATACTCTATGTCCACAAGTCATTGGTACCAACAACATTAAGATCTGAATCATCATAAAAATACGGACATGCCAACTCTAGGTTTATGATATGGCATGTATTAATAAATTTGAAATAATGGTCACTTCTAAAATATTTTCTCCTTTAATTAAAAAAAAGTTATATCAAAGGTTGAAATAATACCCCATAGTTGAATGATAATGGATTTGATAAGAAATCTAGGCTAATAACTAGTTGAGATCTTAATATCATTACCACTAAATAAAGCATTTTCCCTTTAACAATATTATTTTTTCAAAAATGTTAGATAATTCTAATAACTTTTTTTCTCGATAAATGATTGTCACTCTCTTTCTCGTTGCTTTTCTCATCTAACATAATCATTAACAAGTATTTGAAATATTTTTCCACTATAATGGTTTGCATTTTTAACATGGAAATTAATTAAGTTATGTGTTGTATATGAATAAATTAAAAAAAAAATGTGCAAGAGAGATATGCTACCCAAATGTGCTACACATGTTGCATACAAGGTATATTGGAAAACAACAGTGAAAAAAATAAATCTAACTCTTTAGGCATAATAGAAATAAAAATGATATCTAAGATAATATTCAACAGTGATTAAGAACCAAGGTGTAGCTTCTTATCCTCCTAACATATTCTGCATAAATTTAATAAGACTAAAAATAATATATGATTATTATATTTTTTTAGAAAAAAAAAATCCAAATAAAAAATAGAAAAAATAAACTAAAAAGTTTTGTCAAAATATAACTTGATAAATAAATATTTTTTATATTCACAAAAAAAAAATTAATTTAAAAAAATATCTCAATTTTATAATTTTAACTTATGTAATAAAAATGCATTAAATTTTAATATTATATATAATATATATATAAAACATATATAATATATATTTTATATATGTAATATATGTTTTATACAAATATGTTTTATTATAACTTTAATATTATATATATTTTATATATTATATATAAAACATATAAAATATATGTTTTATATATAAAATATAAAACATATATTATATATGTTTTATACAACAAATATGTTTCATTGTGCGATGCCTCAATGAAAATGTATTGGACTTTAAGTACTTAAATTAGAATCAAATATAGATAAACTAACCAAACAACTTGATTATGTAAATGGATGCATTTTTCTACCAGCTATATGTACCTTTGTCCATTAAACAATTATTCATCTCATGTGCCTTGAGTCCTACTTAGTAGGAGTCAACCAAAGATCTGATACAAATCCTTGTTTAAAATTCTTAGAAAAGATTTGAATTTTAAATAATTTTAATCTTAAAATGTTTTTCATAATAGTGCATATTTTTGTTTTACAATGATTAAGAACATATTCTAAAATGTTTTTTCATAATAGAGCATATCTTTGTCTTAGATATCTTTGTCTTAGATATCTTTATCTTAGATATTGAGTAAATCAATATCTTGAGTAAATCTAATGATTAAAAACTTGTGTTTTTTTATAAAAAAATACAAATAAAAAAAATAAAATTATATACATCCCTGGATATATTTTTTTTAACTCTAATGGCAGCTTCTCTTTCACAAAAAGAAAGACACAACTTCTCTCTTTTCCAAAAAGAAAGACACCCCACTTTCCAAAGCTATCCACTGTCATACGATAACCACACGTTTCCTGGAGGCAGTGGCCAGGCTGGCAGTTCAGGGTTGCTGTTTTTATTGAAGGGAAATCGATGCCTGTGCTCATCGAGGGCTACCCCTGCCACGTACGGATTCCAAGATTGAAGATGTAATGACGATGATGATGGATTCTGGGTGTTTTGCCTCTTGTTAGCATTGACGGAGGAGGCTTCATCGCCGTTGAAACCCATCGGCATTGGCACCCGGCCTCTGGGGTTGGAGTTTAGCTTATTCTGCTGCTCGGGGACTACCTGGTGGGAGGATGAAGGCTCCATATAAGAATGGGCCTCGTTGGCATCTGACGTGCCATGGCTGAGAAAGTTCTCCATAAACGGACCCTCATTCTGAAGCAGCCTGGAGTAAGAACCGAATTTGGGCATCGCCAGTTTTTGTTGCACGTCAGTAGGTGACGGTGCTTCCAGCTCGGAGCACGAGAAGACCCTGGCAGGTTGACTCACTTTCTGGTATATCCGGCACAGCACCCAATCGTCTAACTGAAACAACACAAGCTGTAATCAATAAACCGCGGAGCAAAACCCTAAATAATAGAAGTTCGTTATTAACTTAATAAGCGAACAAATTCGAAACTCTAAATTTTTTATCATATTCCTTAAATTTTATTGCTCCCTAGATAACAACATCCATAAGTTAATAAGCGACAAATTCAAAATTATGTAAATTTGTATCATATTTCTCTAATTCTTTTTTCTTTTTTGTAGACCACCCTTGTTAGCTGTCACCAAAACCGACCCAAACCCCTTTACGTGGAAAAACGGTGATGGTAGCCACCATCTCTGTCGACTGCCTTGACTCGCTCTTTTCTATGGGAGATCAAGCATTAAACCCCTATGATTTAAACGCTCGAAGGACGTGTAAGAAACTAATTGCAATTAGCTTTGCAACTTATTTTGCGTATTCTCTTGTACAGATTGGAAAATGGGACTTGTTATGGCTTTTCTGGTCTCTTTCATTCGAGTCTGGTTAATTTTTTTTTAATTGAATTTAGCATCTTCTGAGTATCTTTTTCTCTTTTGCCTGGGAACCCATGCCCTCCAAAAAAAAAAAACCTTCCTTCATAGTCATCTTTTATCTTTTAGGTGTTTTGGGGAGTTGGGGAATCTTCGGAAATGTCTCCAATTTGTGGGGATTTGATTGAGGACTTGAAAATTTGCTAGCTGTTCCAATATGTTTCGTGCAGGTTTCACGAACGTTTTGGACAGATTTCGGGGATGTTTTGAGCAGATTTGAGGAATGTTCTTCATTTTTTACAATTGACATCGATGATTGGATAATACGATCATTTTCTCATCCACTTTTTTTATAATACATTGAATCTAAATCTCTTCTACAAATCTCAATTGAAAACATGGGTTTTCTATGATGGGTTTAGATCTGATTTTCTAGTGATTTAACTATTGTCTTTTTAGCAAGCAAAGCATTCATGTCAAAAAACCAAAAAATGCAAAATTGAAAGGGTTGATCCTTGATGCTATTGCTCTTGTTTTTCTCATTTTTGGGGGCATCACATATTGTATGTTGATTTCTAGGCGTCACTCAAGTCCAATTCTTCCATTATCCCAATCTCAAACATTATGACAACAATCGGCTCGGAATGTGTACTAAATGTTTGAATAAATTCCTATTCAATCACCTTCTTAATCTAAAATGTGAATCTAATCTCTTTACAAAACCAAACTGTTTTATAGTGGTTTTCAACATAGTCATAAAAACTTTGCAAATCCTATTGAGAAGAGAATGTCTTTTAAGTTTTACATTAACACGAAATAGGAGGAAGAAATGTTGCTATAGAGACAATTCTTTCTCTGGTGAACCTTTCATGGATCTTATTGCAAACTGAAAATAGTTACACTTAAAAGTTGCCTAAAGTTAAACTACATTTTGCTCATGTCTAGGGGCCAATAATGGAATTCCACTTGGCCTTTTTAAAATTGACTGAGCTTTTTTAGATTTGGCAAGTGTAAGTGTTGTGCATAATACTATATAGTATATCCTGTTATTCTTACAAGCAGCTATAAATGTTTATTTCCTATTGATTTAATAAGAAACAAAATGGGAAATCCAAAAGTGAAGTCTTACCAACATTTTAAATAGTATATGATCTAATCGATATCATATGGTAATTTATGGTCATTGTTTCTCCAATGTTAGTGAAAATTGCTAAACGAACATTTCCCCTAGGGTTTTCAAATCCCTCAAAGAGTGTCGTAGGATTATGTAGAACCATTATATTGCCTATCCTGTTAGACTTCTAAGAAATAGTTTTAGTAATAACCTATCATTATAGGTTATATCAACACAAGTTGTATAAAATGTTCCAATATGGTTTTTCGGCGTCTTCTTCACCCTTATAAAAGTAAAACTTAGGTAACTCATACCCCATAGGTAATGAAAAGATGGTAATGGTTGGGTGGATTGGAAAATTTCTCATTTCTTCAAAACTAAGATTCTTAATACTTGTTTGAAACTCATCATTTGCTTGGTTAGAAAAGGGACTTGATTTACTAAAAAAATATAATCTATTGTTTGAATTCTAGAAAGATTATGCAACAAAGTATCTTGAGAAGGTTGTGGCTGAGGGGGATTATAGTAAGTTAACCTTTGAGTATTCTGCAAACACACCCTATTCTAAAGTGGCTGAGCACTATGATTTACAAACCTTGTATATATTGGTTGCATTATCTAATTGATTCAAGTGGGTAATGAGGGAGTTGATTTTTTCATATGAACTTCACAAGCGATCAACATAGTATAACGTATCCTTCTCAACAACAGATTGGAGGGCGGGGATATAGAAAATAATTAACAACTTTTCATTGGTCTAGTGTCTTTCAATGTAACCCAAAAAAAGAAGAGAAGTGAACAAGTCTCTAACTGATTTAACCACAAAAAGGAAATAAGATGATAGAGATGGTGAGGGGTGGAGTATTTTCAATTCCAACATTTTCTGTTAAAGAATAGGAAATCATGTAGTGCATGGCTTTCTTAGAAAATGATATGCACAATGTAGAAAAGTAATAAATGTTGTATAATCTAGGAAATGTACACCCTTCAATTTTTTTTTTTTAGATCCAATGATGTATATCCTAGCCTATATAACACTTATTACTCTGTTGTTGGGTGCATATTGTTTACTCATTCGATTATTGCATTTGATACATGCCAATGAAAGACAACAAACAATATGCACCCTGCGATAGGGTAATAATTGTTGTATAGGATGGGATATGCATTGTTGGATCTAAAAACCTTTAGATCGAATGCACTATTCAAAGAAAGACACTCATTTTTGTCTTGTTGTGCAACACTTCCTCTTCTTTCTCTTCCTTGAGAGAGGAAATTAGTGAGTTCATGTATCTAGTATTTGGTATTTGGTAGGTATTTGTGAGGGATTTGTTTCCTCTTGATTGTTTCTCATTAATTCTGTGTTAAACTCATGTAAAAATGTTGAATGGGTCAAAATTTGGAATAGGTGAGTATGATATGGTCCACGTTTCTATTTATTTCTATTCAATTAATTAAAAAACCTATTACCAATATTGTTCTTAAGCCCTTGGTCACCCCTTGTCATCATCACCACTCAACCAACTTGGGTGGAAAATAAGTACAAGCCCCAAGAATGCCAACAATACTATGCTTACTGATTACATTACGTTACTTACCAAAATCACTGAATGGTGACAATGTGAAGAAAAATCACACATAAAATCTTTGGGTCTTCCTTGGCCTATTTGTAGTGGTTGGGAAAGATAAGGTGCAAGACTGAAGGTGCCATGTATAGGGGAGACCTTCCCCACCCATTCGAATGTAGAATCAATCTATTCCTTTCCCTGCCCTCGTCACTCACTCAGAAAAGAAAATAAATCTCTTAACTTCCTTTCCATTATCTCAACCCTTACCCCATTATTCCTTATCAATCTCTCTATGAAAGGAATTATTGACCACCAACCCTCCTTTTTCACCTTTCCTTTAGCTATTTCCCCTTGATTTTTGTATTTCATATTGATCTTTGGCTACCATAAGGAACCTATATTTGGCTCTTAAGGTATTGGTGATCGCTATACATTCTTTCTACATTAGGCTTCAACCAAATTGGGGGGAATAAGCAACTACTAGTGAAGTGGATTAGACATAATTTACCACTTAATGAGCTAAACATGCAACTTTATTCCTAGGTAAATGGGTTGTTTCTATTGTAGGAAATTCAATCATTGTCACTATAGGGTATTTGGTGGGATTTCCCAGTAGGTAGAGGTTCATTACAATAGGTAGGTTAATACATTTTTAGTAGGTAGAGGTTCATTACAATTTGGCATCAAAGAAAATTTCATGTTTTCTAGTAATGGGTATGTTACATTGTACCATGCATATTTTTCCTATGAAAGGTATGGGGGTTGAATCAACAAATATATAAGGGAGTGAGGGGCAGGAAAGGGAATCATTTCTTTAGATATGTGCATCCATAGAGAGAGAGAGAGAGAGAGAGAGAGAGAGAGAGAGAGAGAGAATCAATCCCTCCCTCCCTCATTGATGTATAGAAGTCAACCATAGAGAGAGACTCATTGGCATACAATGATTAGGATTTCCTTCCTAAGTAATGATACCCAATAAATTCTATGCCCTATATGTATGCATGATAGAAACATTTCACAACTATTTACCTAATACCCTCTCCCAAGAGGCGAGCGACTCAAGTTCCTAAATAAACCATGGATTGATTGGATAATCAAGCAACTAAAGTGCCTAAATAGAGTATGGATTATTTGGTATGAGGACTAAAGAACCTCCATAAACCAATTTGTACCATCATTCCACCAGAATAATCATATATCTAAGTATACAATTCCACCATCAGGGTTGTGTGGGTATGTTGTTGGTGAGACACAAACTAAACAACAAGACATCAACTCAATACACACAAGCATTATATAAGTTGTTGGGGTCCTATAATTATAGGCAACTCGATTCTTCGACTGTTGATTTGGCGTTTCTCTCGTGATGACGAAGTCCTGGCTCAGGTGATTCTGTTTCCTCCCTCTATTCTTTTCTCTCGATCCCCCATCACCCTGCTGCATCCTTCATATACACTGCGCCCTCTCCCCCTTGTCTTTTGTCAGCCTCCATTATCCAGCCACCTTCACATGTCCATAAGCAAACAGACTTAGGATAAACAAGAATAGCAATAAAGTTAATATAGGTTAAAATTGATTAATAAACAACTAGTTTAATAATTGATTAATTATTAATTAATTATTAATTAATCAATTATTAATTAAGTTAAAAAATCTAGGTTAGTAATTAGTTACTAACTAGGTTAGTTTAATTAAATAAAACAAATCATAAAAATTAACAATTAAAATATAAAACAACTTAAAAAACAAAAAATAAAACATAATAATTAAATATAATAAAAAACAAAATATATAAAAAAAACATTATATAATAAAACAAATAAAATAAAACATTAAAAATAAAACAATAAAACAAAATACACAAATCAACGTATAACATGAAACATATATTAAAACTATTAATAAAACAAATAAAAACCAAAACTTAAAATACAAATAAACCTAAGTCTACCCCACTCAC